>CAUYUJ010021082.1:399686-456286 GCA_963575745.1 Prorocentrum cordatum | reverse complement strand
GGAGGAGGAGACGGAGGTAGGATCAGGAGAAGGATGACGATCAGGACTTGTGTTGTTTCGATATAGGCGTAACGGCGTGGTCCCCAACAGGCCCCAAGGTCCCGATGGTGAGATATGTTTCTGGTCGAACTCAATGTGGTTGCCAACGCTCCCGATCGTTCCGATTGGTTTTATTTTTTTACTCGAGCCCAATGTGGTTACCAACATTCCCGAACGTTCCGATTTTTATGTTTTACTCGAGCTCGATGCGTTTACCAACGTTCCCGAACGGTCCGATTCTGGGATTTCTAGTCGAGCTCAATGTGGTTACCAACATCCCCGAACGTTCCGATTTGAGATTTCTGCTCGAGCTCAATGCGATTACCAACATTCCCGAACGTTCCGATTTTCACCCAGAGAGCGTGACAACTCCCCATACACGCCCCGAAAGTGGCATGGGCGTCTCAACTTGCCGAGAAGATCTGCCCAGCGCACGCGTGGTCCAAACCCTGCTACGGCCTGGTCGCATTCAGTAGTGACAGTCGCGGGCGTGTTGGTAGGACTGGCCCCTGGGCCACCCTCTACCAACACTCCCGAACGGACGGGGCTGTCGGAGGCCACATTGCAAGGCCTTGCGCCAGGACATCCCATGTCGGGCCACTATCTTCTCGGACTGGTTCTGGGCTGGCGTAGCGCCTTCCAATGTGGCCTCCAACACTCCCGAACGAACGGGGGTGTCGGTAGGGGGTGGCCCCAGGGCCACCCTCTTCAAACATTCCCGACGACCTGAGGGGCGCTCCAGAGGGCTGGAATTCGAACTCATGCTTGGTGCGGGCACGAGGGGGCACCCAACAATTCATGAGAAAAGTGCGGCATCATCCGCGCGCCTGCTACCTCTACAGCGGCAGTGCTGCACTGTCTGATCGCCGCGTGTGCACGGAGCTAAGCTCTGGCATTCGACTTGCGGACGAGGAGTTCCCAGCGGTCGGGCTTGCAGACATCGGGCAGGATGCCGATGGAGTCCAGGACGCGGGGCAAGAGCCTCTCCAACACGTTGTGACTCACTGCGTTGCCAACCATGTGCGCCAGGCGGGGGTCTGTCACCCTCGCGTCTTTCCTGCGCACGAACGTTGACGGATCGAACCCTTGGAGCATGAGCATTTCGTCCAGCGTCACGCGCCGACCAAGATCAGCGATCCAGAAGGCGAAGGACACGGCCCGCGTCGCGGTGATGGTGGGGAACTCGTCGACGGTGTAGTGGGCGAACTGGGACGTCCCCCCGATGTCGACGATAATCCTGGAGTCCGTCAGCTTCGCGTTGCACTTGGCCGCGTCGCGAAGCGCCGCCAGGACGTGATCCTTCTCCCTCTTGTTGTCGGGCAGCATGCCCTGCAGGGTGGTGACCTTGGGGCCCGTGATGATCTTGTCCAGGGGGACGGTTTTGTTGAGCGGCATTGGCCACGCAAACTGGCGCCTCTTCGCGGAGGTCTTGATTGCCACCAGGTAGAAGCGGACCCGCGTCTGAGGCAGTCCGTGCTCGTCCGTCCGGAGGAGGTTGACGTGCACCTCGTAGCCTGCGCCCTCAATCAGCCTGACAAACTTCTTGCGGGTCTCCTCGAACTTTGACTGGGTCATCAGGGTCGGGGCGCACTCCAACACGGCGGCCTTGGGCGTTCTCTCGCTGATGTAGGCGATCGCGTCGAACCACAAGCCGCCTCCCTCGCTGTTGACGCCCTCTTGGTTCCCCCCCGCGGCCCAGACGATGCAAGGTATTCCAGCAACGTACAGGTCAACTTTGGGAGCGTCCTCGTTATGCCTATCCTTGATGTCCTTGTGGCGGATCCCACAGTTGGGACTGGTAACGTTGGCTGACAGTTTGTTGCAGCTCAGGTTCTTCTCGCAATTGAACACGTGCCTCACTTTGTAACCCGCCGTCTGGAGCGCTAGCAGTGGCGTGTCCATGCCCCCGAAGTCGGTCCCCAAGCGGAGCCCTCCGTTCTCGTCAGCGGCCATCGTTGGAGTGGATGCCGCGGGCCGCGGCAGCGACGACGCCGATGCTGGCCGCTTCGTCGGGCTAGCCTTCGCCTTGGCGGCGACGGCGTTGGCTCCAGTAATGCGCCTGGCCTTAGGGGGCTGGCAGGGGCCGCTGCTTGCCGGGCGCCTCGCGCGCGAAGAACTCGACTCGCCCGACCAGGGCCACGCGTCCATCACCAACCAAGCAGCCCACTGGATAGGGGCCAGCGAGTTGTCTGGCAGGGGCGCGGGCGCACGTTGGCCGACTGATAGTTTGAGCCAAACGTGATCGACCCACGAACCTGGAAAATAATATAGAAATGCAACGCGTGGCAACGTTTCCAAAGACACCTGATTGGGTGACGGGCAAGTGCAATGCTGATTGTATCAATCTGATGTACCGTGCCGAGGGCTGTGCCGTGCTGCACCGTGCTGAGTTGCGATGTGCCATGCCGCGGTTGTGCTCTATAGCGTCGTGGATCGAGTATTCCTTTGCATCCGAGTCCTGACCGAACTGATCTGGATCTGAGGCTCGAGCTGCCTGAACATATAGTAGCTGCCCCAGAGCTAATTGACAGGGGGGCATGCCAGGAGGACGCGCCGCGAAACGTCTCAAGGCGCGCGCCAGGCGACGTGCCAGGGGATGCGCCATGGGGGCGCACCGTAGGGCGTGCCGAAGGGACGCGCTACAGAACGCGCCGATGGATGTGCCACGGAATGCGCCAGGGGACGCGCCACGCGACGTGCTGGGGGGACTCGCCAAGGGACGCCCCGCCGAACGTGCCAAGGAACGCGCCAGGTTGCTATGCTGTTTGTATCGATCTGGATGTACCGTGCCGAAGTCTGTGATGCGCTGAATTGCGATGTGCCATGCCGCGGTTGTGCTCTATAGCGTCGTGGATCGAGTCCTCATTTGCATCCGAGTCCTGACCGAACTGATCTGGATCTTAGGCTCGAGCTGCCTGAACACGCTAGTATCTGCCGCAGAGCAAATTGACAGGGGGGCATGCCAGGTGGACGCGCCGCGGAACGTCTCAAGGGACGCGCCAGGCGACATGCCAGGGGACGTGCCATGGGGACGCACCGCGGGACGTACCAAGGGGACGCGCTACGGAACGTGCTGGGGGCAAGCGTTTCGCTCGAGACATCCTGTCAAAATCCTCATTCTACACATCCGCCTGAGCGAACTGGACACGTGAAAACAAACGTTTCGTTCAACGCATGCTCAACACATTCTCATGCTAGACGCCCGCCTGGGCGAAGTGGGCATGTGAAACCAAGTAGTTCGCTGGAGACATCCTCAACGCATCTTCATGTGAGACGTCCGCCTGGGTGACCCAGGCACGTGAAAACAAACATTTCGCTCGAGACGGTGTCAACACCTCCTCATTCTAGACGTCCGCTTTTGCGACCTGTACACGTGAAAGCAAACGTCTCGCTCGAGACATCCTCAACACATCTTCATGTTAGACATCCGCCTGGGCGACCTGGACACGTGAAAACCAGCGTATCTCTCGAGACATTCTCAACGCATCCTCATGTTAGGCATCCGCATGGGCAACCTGGACACGTGCAAACAAGCATCTCGATCGAGATGTCCTCAACATCTTCTCATTCTAGACATCCGCCTGGGCGACGAGGACGCGTGAAACCAAGTGTCTCGCTCGAGACATCCTCAACAAGTCCTGGCGCTTGACCTCTGCCTGGGCAACCTGGAGGCGTTGGACCAAGCGTCTCGCTCGAGACATCCTCAAGACCTGGGCACGTGAAACCAAGCATTTCACTTGAGAGACCCTCTAAATTCTGGCCCCAAGGAGAGGGCAATCTATAACGCAAAACAAGCGTCTCGCTCAAGACATCCTCAACAAATTCTGAAACACAATCGTTTCGCTCGAAACATCCTCAAAGTTTAATTCGCTGGCCCTACGCGACCTCGTTTTTTATTGCAGAAGAAATTCGCCGGCCCATCGGCCGTCAGATCCAGGGGCGAGCCTTGAAAAGAAAATCCTGGGTCTCAGCCCTTTCCGGGAAAAGAGCGAGTTACCAGCAATGGGGCGATGGTGGGAGCGAGCGAGGCTGGGCCATGGGATGAAGGGCTAGGCTGTTTCCGCCCGCGGGGGCTTCAAGCTACTCGTCCCATCCGTGGCTCAAAGAAAAACTCGTCCTTCATTGGTCGTCCTATTGCTTCTCCTCGTCATCATCCGATTCCTCTTTCTCCTTATCATCCTCCTCCTCCACATCCCCGTCCTCCTGCTCATCCCCCCCCCCCCCCCCTTCGCCTCCTCATGCCTCCCCTCGTCATTTCCCCCGCAGGCAGGGAGGCCGTCGAACGCGCGCATCGCAAAGGGGGGGGGGGGGGGCAGGAGGGCAAGGGGGGGCCCAGAGCCAGAGGGGAGGAGGAGACGTATGATCGGCTGCTGCCCCACCCCTGCATGAGAGGTCACGTCTCGAGCGCCGCGCGCAGGCGCAACAGGAGAAGGCTGGGGAAGGAGGGGGAGGGGAGAGGACAGAGGTAGACGGGCCCCTCCGGACCCGCAGGAAAGCGGGCCATCGCGATTGCGACTGCGCCAAGGATAGCGGCGATCCTTCCATCCACTCCCGTCGCTCATGCTGCCCCCTCTTCCCCCCCCATTCGCCACCCCCTCCTCGTCGCCCTTTCTCTGGGCGTCATGCGGGGAGGGCTGACTTGATCAGAAGATCCTCCTGGGCGCGGGAGCTCAGTTAATCAGAAGACCCCAGAAGCGGCGGGGGGGAAGGGGATCAAGAGCGGGGAAGTTACCCCCGCGAGCGGGGGCCACGTGCAGGAGTGCGAAGGGCGCGAGAAGGGCGCGCATGCCGAGGAGGATGAGAAACAATATAGAGTCTGGACAGCATGTTGCTTACACGGTCGGGCACCGTGCAGGCGTCAACGCTAAAGCGTTCTCTCCAATCCTAAGACAGTCGATGACGCACGGCCCCCACTGAGTTTTGCTCGCAGTCTCATCGTCAGAGTTCGGCCAGCGAGTGTCCAGTCTGCCGATGACGACGACAACCATCATTGTCCTGGCACATCCGCTCGGTCGGCCTGCACGCCCCGTGGCCGCGTTCTGTAGAGCTTCCTCTGGGATAAGCGCTGCGCGCCCCCGTCGTCCACCCGCATCCCCTGTCACAACCCATATCGCCCTCCTCCGCCCCTCCGTTCGGGTCGGTCCTCAATCACCTCCATCCATCGCAAGTCGCGAACCTTATCCACTCGATTGTCCGGCTGAGTTGCTGGCGCCTGAGCTCCTGAAGTTGTTCCAGTCTGCTTGCATGCAGCGCCTCGTTCGCACGGGAGAGGCACGGGATCTCGATTCGTGGGGTTCGGCGTGACCGAGAGGTCGATGCTTCATGAGGCCATGGCGGGTGTACCACATCAGCACGAAAACTTAGATGGCACTGTGCCCAAGTACATAGTGGCCCCGTTTTGGTGGCACATCGTTTTGTGTCCGAGCAAGAGCCATTCTAAGCGTGTGCTGTTTTTTTTTTTTTGGGGGGGGGGGACGTCTGGCGCGCGCGTCGAACTCGCCATCGCTTGGACCTAAACCCTAAAGAGACAGAGGACGGGGGGCAGTGAATGGAGGGCGATCGGAGGGGTCCCATTTTGGATGAGTCCCACCAGCCCTAGTTGGAGCGCCCCAGATGGCCCAAGACGGCTACATGAGGGCCTCAGAGAGTTCAAGATGGCCTCCAAGATGGTTCAAGATAGCGCAAGATGCATCAAGCTGGTTCTCAAGCTGCAAGGGGCTCCAAGACCTCCCTAAGACGGCTCCAATGTGCCAAAGAGGCCCCGAAGACGCCAACATGTTCCAGACGCATCAAGAAAGTTAGTGTTTTTGTTTGTGTTCTCGCTTTGTCGCTTCTGATGGCTGTCCGAGGCCTCGAGATGATCCCGAGATGGCCCAATAGTATAGGGCCCCGAGAGAAGCCCAGGCGAGCCGCAAGACGGCCCCGCGAGTGCCCAAGAGCGCTCCAAGAGCGCCCCAAGGAACGATTTGCGGGCTTCCGAGGGGGGGGGGGGGGGACAATTGAAACTCCACCCGTTTTTGACCAACGCCCTTAAATGATGGCCCCAGGAGGCGCACAGGAAACCCAAAGAGACCCCCAAAATGGCCCCCAAGAGGCCCATCAGGGCCACTCACGCCCGCCACCCACCACCACCCACCGCCCACTCACCGCCCGCCCATCACCCGCTCACCGCCCACCCCTGGTTGTTTGGACCGTTGTCCGTTTCAAACGGTATGTTGTCAGGTTGAAGGGCCAATGGCCCGTTTGCGACAGAGCCCCCTCCCCCCCGAGAGGGCCCCCAAGCGTCCCCGAGAGGCCCCTCCCCGAGCCACCCAAGACGCCCAAGAGCCTCCCTGGACCGCCAAGGGTGACACCCAAGACGCCACAAGAGGTTTCCAATAGGCTTCCAGACACAGTCAAGGAGTCTCCAAGAGGCATCCAGGAGACACCTCCCTAGTCACCTCAACTCGCCAGGGCGTCGTCGTTTCTGGATAGGCTGGCGGGGGCACGCGAAGCGTCAAGAATTTGACAGAACATTGACAATTGAGCGCAATGCCAACCAGCAGCAGGGCAAGGAGGGTAGTAGGAGAAGGAGAAGGGTAAGGAGGCACAGGAAAACTGCCCCTCCCCCCCCCCCCCCGGACCCGCAGGACACCGGCCCGCGGACCTGCAGGAGCAGGACCGCGGAGGGGAGCGCCCACCGTCGTCGTCGTCGTCGTCGTCGTCGTCGTCGTCGTCGTCGTCGTCCACGTCCTCGCCGTTACTCCAAACGCTATCTCCGTTTCCTCCTTATCCTCCTCATCCCCTGGGGGTGGAGGGTGGCGATGACGACGAAACGGAGACAGCGTTTGCAGTTGCGGCGAGGACGTGGACGACGACGACGACGACGACGAGAACAACGACGACAACGACCGGGGAAGGCTATGCGAGCTCGCCCGCAGCAGTGACCAGTGACTCATCAGAGGCAGATGCCACCAGCTTGGTCTGTGACACATGCTGCACCTGGCTGTGCAACTAGCTTGCCGCGCTGGCTGCACCTGGCTGTGCAAGCAGCCTGTCTTGAAAATGCAGCGCGCCGCCGTGCACCCAAAAGAAAGGGCGCCGAATGCCAGAGCAGATGTACTTCCTCATTTTCTCCTCCCTATCCTTTTCTTATCACTGTCGTTCCCCTTCTCACTCGCCTCGGTCTTCAGATGCTCCCGGCAGCGGCTCTGAATCAATGGCCACGGCCCATGCCCTTGGCGGTGGCTTCAGTGCACAACATTGAACCCACATCGCAGCACACTCGAAGCCCTAAAGCCCACCATGGGCCGCCACCGACGAAAAATTCTGGCGGCGGCGCGCCCCCCCCCCCATCCATCCGGAAAGGCAGCCATGCCTAAAGGGTGGCAAGGAGCGACTCCAGGCCGCCGCACGAGGCGCTGCCCGCAGCAGCGGTCGCGGCGGAGGTGCTGCCCTCCTCGCCTGGGGCACAGTCGGCATCAGCCTCGGCGTCGAAGGCCGCCGCGCCCGCAGCGGCGGCGGCGGCGCGCTTGACAGCGGCGCGCTTGCCAGCGGCGCGCTGCTTGGGCACTGGCACTGGCTCCAGCTGCGGCTCAGGAGTCATCGTCGTCCTCGATTCGTTCTTGAACTTGGCGTAGTCCTTGTTGTAGACTGGGTGCCCCTCCGTCGCCATCCTTGCCAGGTACTCGTCCACCAAGTGTTCCATCGCCTCCGTCTGGTGGCTCGGCCCGAAGCAGACGCCGATGCACGGCGTCGGCGGGGTCTCCTCCCACGTGGCCTTCAAGAAATTGCCGGGGCCTGGACTCAGGTCGATGATGCGGCGACCGTAGTAGGAGTGCATTATCTCCTTGTAGTAGACCATTGGGAGAGCCCACCAGAAGGCAGGCTCTGCTCTCTTCTTGCCGGTCGCGGTGTCGACGTGGAAGGCTGGGCGGTTGTTGTCGTCGTCTTCGTCCTCTGCGGCGGCCGCCGCGGCCGTGGCGGCGTCCTTGTCCTCGTCGTCGCTAGCTGCATCGTCGCCGGGGTTCCTTCCTCCAACCGGCCGGATGTTGTCGCCGTGCATCGCCTTCTTGACATCGAGCGGGCACTTCCATGACTCAGACCACTTCTGGAACCACGGGGCCCAAGACGTCGCCCATGTTCGTGCCGCTGTAGACGACCCGCGCCTTCTCAGGGAGTACGGTCTCGGCGAACATGAAGGCGTGCAGGCCTGTCAGCTGCTTGAGGGCCCCGACGCCTCGAACCCTGGAGCGGCGCTCCTTCAGGGAATCCTCAGAAATCATGACATGCGTCGAGAGCTTGGCGAGATTCTCTTGCCGGGCCACTGTGTTCCACCTGCCTTTGCCTGTCACGAGGTGCTTGCTGACGTAGTCGGCGATGGCGCGCTTGCCGCCGTCGCGAAAGAGGAAAACGTCGCCTCGGGCCATCTTGCAGCTGCCAACGATGCCAATGTCGTCTTTGACCGCAGCCTTCCGCAAGGCCAGGAAGCTATTGATGAGGCGGCTGAGCTGGGGCTTCTTCGCGGGCGGCTGCCGCGTGTGGGGCGCTGTCTGAGCCTCTGTCAGCAGGTCTAGGTCACAGTGCACAATGACGTGGCCATAGGCGTCCCCAGGCATCTTCGCGATCTCGCAAGCCTGCAGCGTCTGCACGAGCGCCGCCTCGGCGGGAGGGTGCCATACACATCGGGAGGAACAGGGGGAAGAGCAGGAGGAGGAGGAGAGGGGGGAGAAGGAGGAGGATGAGAAGGAGGAGGAGGAGAGGAATAAGGGCGGGGAGTGCGAGAAGGGGGGGGAGGAGGAGGAGGAGGAGGAGGAGGAGGAGGAGGAGGAGAAGGATAAGGAAAAAGAGGATGATGAGGAGGAGGAGCAGATGGAGGAGAAGGAGCAGCAGCAGAAGGATGCGGAGGAAGAGGACCCTTTGACACACCTCCACGTTCAAGTCTTTCTCATCTGCGTCCTCCCTCCTCTCGCCTATCCCCACTAGCTTCTCTTCCTCGCCCTCCTCGGGGGTGGGGGGCGGGGAAAGGTGGTCGGGAAAGTTGCCAGCGACGACGACGACGACGGGCGAGGGGGGCGCTCAGCCAGACCTGGCTGGAACCGCCCCCAGGACCTTCGACGACGCCTGCAACGACATCAGGACGCGGGTCGAGGCGTAAGTGGGGGGAGGATGGGGGAGGAGAAGGAGGGGGGGGAGGAGGAGGGGGAGGAGGAGGAGGAGGAGGAGGAGGAGGCGGAGGTGGAGGTGGGGGGAGGAGGAGGTGGTGGAGTTGGCTTGGACGCACCGCGGGGCCTCGCTGCCACCGCTGTCGCAGACGAGCTTCGCGCTTTCACCTATCCTCCGGCGAGCGATTGTCCTCCACATCTGAACCTTGAGAGGGGGGAAGAGGAGGAGAAGGAGAAGGAGGAGAAGGAGATGGGGGATGAGGAGGAGGAGGGGAGGAGGAGGAGGAGAAGGAGGAGAAGGAGGAGGCTTTGGTGGTGGAGGAGGAGGAGGAGAAGGAGGAGTAGGCGGAGTAGGAGGAGAAGGAGAACGAGGAAAAGGAGGAGGAGGAGGAGAAGGAGGAGGAGAAGGAGGAGGCGGAGGGGGAGGAGGAGGAGAAGGAGAAAGGAGGAGGCGGAGGAGGAGGAGGAGAACGAGGAAAAGGAGGAGGAGGAGGAGAAGGAGGAGGAGGAGGAGGAGGAGGAGTTTGCCACTACGGCCAATGGGCACCTTGTCCTCGGCGAGCGGGGCATCCGGATGGATTGCCGACGAGGCCGCGCTGCCGTCTTGCGGCGGGGGCGCCGCGCTCGCCGCCGCTGCCGCCGCCGTGGCTTGCTGCTGCTGGGAGTGCGCCGCGTCGTCGACGGCCATCTCGAGGGCGCACTGCGCGTCGATCCTGTCCAGCTCGGCCTTGATGGCGTCGGTCTCCACGATCTCCTCCGGCGTCTTCTTGGTGCGTGCGCAGAAGCGCAGCTGAGCGTCGAACTCCGTGCCATAGATGAGATTCTCGTAGGCACGGATGGTCATCTTCTCGCTGTCCTTGCTTGTACTCTGCAAGGAACGTGAGGTCGGGCTCCTGGCCGATCGGGCTCAGCCTTGCCCTGTGCTTCGAGTGGCTGCTCAGCATGTCGACGATGTCATCCCTACGTCTTGAACTGCCGGAGCCGCGCAGGCGCCTGTCGATGTCCGTCGCGAGCAGGTGGCCCAGCAGTTGCTTCTTGACAATGAAAAGGTCTACCAAGCCTTTGTGCCCACCAGCTGATTCCTTCAAGGCGCGATTGGAGATCTCGCCAACATCGACCATGCCGCTGATGCAAATGTCCTGGATCTTCTCCAAGGTCCACGTAATCAAGCTGGGTTGTTTGTCACACTTCGTCAACACAGTGTTCAGCTTAGTCATGCTGTTGAGCGGGCTGTGATGGCCGTGCTGTTCGGACAGAGAGCGCAAGATGGCAAGGTTCTTCGGGTCCCTGAGGATGTTGTTGTAGACCACCGATGTCTGGTTGATGAATGTGCCCGTCACCGCCTCTGACTCCGTGCTCAAGTTGATCTCGTTCTCGTAGTATTGCGCCAACGCATCGTTGGAAACCTTGCCTGCTCCACGCGTCTGCTCCATGAGCCTTCGAATCCGCAGCACTTCAAAAATGCGCTGGAGGGTGTCACGGCCGACCGCCTTGGCTGCCTGCCGCGTCTGCTCGCGAAGATTGATGGACCTGCGGACCGCTGTGTGGGATGGGTTGTCGATGCCGCCCTCGTGATACTCGAACTGGAACGACGCGCACTGAATGTCCACCTTGAACGCTTCGAGCTTCTCTTTCGGGGCGTTGTTGTCTATGGCTCTGGCGATGCCGATCACGCGCGCGAAGTTCACCTCCTCGGGCGAAAGCCTGCGCAAGGCGCCCTGGTGCTCCATCGGGTTGTAGGTCATGTCCGAGACAAGCGCCGCGTTCGTGCCTGTCCACTGGTTGGGCTCGGAGAAGCTCTTATCAGCGAGCTGGTAGATGCTAGTCTTATTGTAGGGAACCCCCGGCTGCGACGTGAACCAACAATCCAGCCAGAACTCGTTGCCGGCGCAGCGGTAGGTGCCATGCAGCTTCATTGCGGTCTGGTACTCGTTGAGGTCGAATGCGGCCTGCATGCCATGAATGTTCTTCTGCTCAGACATCTCAGGGTGCTTCATCTCCTTGCGGGCGCGCTTGGGGGGTGTCTCGATGTTCTCCTCGCCACCGTCGGCGGCCTCGACGATGCCCAGGGCCCCCGCGCCCCGCAGGTCGCGGAACACTTCGTGGTTGCAAATCTTTTCATACAGGCTGGACATCTCAGCCAAGAACTCCTTGTTGATGCCATTGCTCTCGGCGCTGGCCACCTCCGCAGGCGGCGGGGGGGCGCTCGTCGTCGCCTTGGCTTTCGCCTTGGCGCTGCCGCGCGCCATGACCCTCCAGCAGGCGAAGCCGTCGGGCTTCTCTCCGACGGGCTGGAGGCGAGAGCGCAAAGTGCGCCACCTCACATCAGCCAAAATGGCTAGGGAATGGATGAGAGGGATGGGCGCGACGACGCCGTGGAGGAGGAGGAGGACTGTGGGCAAGAAGAAAGAGGAGTGAACCTCAGACAGTTCACCTCGAGCAGTTACCCCAAACAGTTTACCCTGAGCATCTTACCCCAAAGAGGAACGAGGAGCGGGCCCCAAACAATTCACCTTGAGCAGTTACCCCAGACAGTTTACCCTGAGCCCCTTGCCCCAAAGAAGAAAGAGGAGTGGACCCTCGACAGTTCACCATGAGCACTTACCCCAAACAGTTTACCATGGGCACCTTACCCCAATGTGGAAAGAGGAGTGGACCCCAAACAGTTTACCTTGAGCAGTTACCCCAAACTGTTTTCCTTGAGCACCATACCCCAAGCAGTGTTGCCACAGGTCCTCGCGACAAACCTCAACAGACAGTTTAAAACCTGAGCAGCCTAAATGGAACAGTTCACCACGCACAGCCTACAAACATCAGAGCTCTTAGAACACATGTCTCTTGGGATCAGGGAAGTATGTGTTTTATGTGTATGCGCGCGCCACGCTTTGTGTTGTGTCTGATGTTTGCGTGCGTGGTAATCTACATATTACGTGTTTGACCGTGCCGTGTTGTGCCATTGATGTTTGTGTATATGCGGCCTTGTTAGACGCCCTCGCAGTTTTCACGTGGTTTTGAAACCCTCCGGAGGCTTCATCGATCTCTTTTGCGAATGTCAGCTCTGCGCTGCGCGGCGGGGGGCGATAAGAAAGAAAGTAGCGAACGCCTTGCCTCAGCGCGCAGCGTGCGAGAGCTCGAATTTATTGACTGTCGTCAGCAAACCTGAACAATGTCACGTCATCACTGCGTGTCATCTGACGCAACCGCCTGCAGCATCTCGCTGTCGTCCAACTCCTTCTGCAAACCCTTGGCCGTGACGTAGTACCACTTGCCCTGTGAGATCTCGCGCGCGTCGTCCAACTCGGCGCCCTTCGGATGGCTGCCCTGTGCGGTCCTGACCTCCAGGAGCCCTGGTAGCTGGTGCTCTTTGAGCGGGATCTCGACGCCGCCAGTGGTCTTGGCAACGATGAAGGACATGGTGACAATCTTCAAGTCGCAGATCTTCGTGTTGAATTTCCCGTTCGTGGCAGCTGCTGTGTTCGGAAGCCAGATCAACTCCCAAACGTCGCACGGCTCGATGTAGATAAGCACACTCACCATGTTCGTCGTGTCCGAAGGCGGGACGTACGTCTGCCAGGTCACACGCAAGTCTTTGGCGTTGACCTTGATATCCTCATGAATGAAACCAGCGTCGCCCGTGAAAGCGATGAGCCAAGTCAAGTAGTACACTGTGTCTTTGTCGTGATCCAGACTGTATCCGCGAGCCGTCTCCGCGCTGCATTTGAAGATGTTGATGGATGGGGCATCCTGGAAGAATGAGAGCCTCGACCTCAGCTCATGGATCACCGCCGAGACTTTAATCCGCTTGCCGGCCGCATCTGAGAAGTTCTGCACTGCGTCGCGCTTGATATCTAAGATGAGCCAGCTCTTGCATTCGGGCAGCAGCACGTGCATTTTGTAGATGTCGGTTCCCTGCGGGCTCTCGGTCCACGAACCCCCGGCGGCGCCCGCATCCTCGGCGTCGGAGCGCGGAGGAGTAGTAGTCATTATGGGCATGACAAGCGGGAGCTGCTGGTCGGGAGCTGCTGGTCGGGAGGCCAGCGCAGGGGGGAGTGTTCGACAACGAAGGCTTGAGCACCAACGACTCGGGTTACAGTTGAGAAGCGGGGAACGGGATGCAACAAACAATCATTGTTTAGGGGATTCTTCATTGGGCACCCCTTGGTGTTTCCCCCCCCTACGTGCAAGCACTGTTCGGCGACGACTCGATGGGCACCATGTTCTTTGTTTTGCCCTACGCGCCAGCACTGATTGGGGAAACTGCTTTATGGGCGCCCTGGCGTTTGGCCCAAGGCGCAAGCACTGCCTGGGGATAACTTAATGGGCACCCTGGTTTTTTTGGGGCCCTACGCGCAAGTACTGATTGGGGAAACCTGCATGGACACCCTGGTGCCCCTACGTGCAAGCACTGTTTGGGGGGAGCTCGATGGGCACCCTGTTTTTTTCGGGGGCCCGACGCGCAAGCACTGATTGAGGGAACCTGCACAGGCACCCTGGCGCCCCTACGGGCAAGCACTGATCTGGGAAAACCTGATGTGCTTCCTTTTGGCCCTAAATGCGCAACTGTCCCACTGCGCAACTGTCGCCACTTCCGCGAAGCGCAGCGACGCCAGGCCCACGGGGCGCCTACTTTTCAAAAGGGGCGAGAGGGTGTATAGCAGCATCGTTGATGCATCCTGGGTCCTCTCTGGTCCTCCTCCTCCTCCTCGTCCTCCTTGCCCTCCTCCTCCTCCTCCTTCTCCTCCTCCCTCCTCCTCCTCCTCCTCCTCCTCCTCCTCATCCTCCTCCTCATTATCCTGCTCATCCTTTTCCCTCCTCCTGCTCCTCATCTTCGTGCCTTCTCCTCCTCCTCCTCCTCGCCCTCCGCCTCCTTCTCCTCCTCCTCCTCCTCCTCCTTTTCCTCATCTCCCTGTCTAGCCGGCGGCGGCGGGCGGGTCTCCGCCGCCGCCGCCGCCAGCGCGCCGCCGCGGCGCACCTGGCAGCGGCGAAACGGTGGGAGGCGGGTGATGGGGGTGAGAAGAAGGAAAGGGCAGGATGGGGGGGAGAAAAAGGAGGCGAGGGAAAGCGCCGGAGGCTAACAGAGGACGGATGGGGAACCCAGGAAGCAAAAGAGGCAGCGAAAAATTAAGAGAGGGAAAAGCAGAACTCTGACACAGCCTAATCCGTTCCTCCTTCTCCGCCTCCTCCTCCTTCTCCCTCTCCCTCTCCCTCTCCCTTTTTTTTTGTTTTCTATCTCTCTCTCTATCCCCCCTTTCCCCCTCCCTCTCCTTCTCCCTCTCCCTCCCCCTCCCCCTCCTTGTCTCCCTCCTCCTCTTCTTCCCCCTCCTGCCGCTCCATTTGCTCCCGCTCCTTCTCCTTCCCCTGCCCGCAGGGCGACGACGACATGGACATCATCATTGGGGGGGGGGGCACCTGCTGGTGGTCCTGGTTGTCGTAGGTGTTGTCGCGGCGGCGCCGGCGGCGCCGTCGCCGTCGCCGTCGCCGTCGCCACCGCCGCCTCCGCCGCCGACGCCGACGTCAACGCCGACGCCGACGCCGACGCCGACGCCGACGACGACGACGACGACGACAGTGCATAGTACTGGGGGGCGAAGACAGCACAACCCCAATAATAATAAAACCCAAACCGAACCCCAACTACTAGAATAGAAATTGCTGTGGTCTGGAAATTAACAATGTCTGAAAGGCAAGGGGCACAGGAAAATAGGGGGGCAGCGAGCCAATCCCGAACCCCCAAGAACCCTGCTAAGGACGGGCCAGGCAGGGCCGGCAGGGCCGGCAAGGCCGGCAGGGCCGGCAGGGCCGGCAGGGCCGGCAGGGCCGGCAGGGCCGGCAGGGCCGGCAGGGCCGGCGGGGCCGGCAGAGCCGGCATGCAGGGCCGTAACGGCTGGCAGGGCCGGCAGGGCCGGCAGGGCCGGCATGCGGCAGGGCGGGCAAGGCCGGCAGGGCCGGCAGGGCCGGCAGGACGCATTTTCAGTCTCTGTTTGTTTTCCAAATCGACTGGTCACGGTTCGATGTACAAATCAGTTTGCAAAACTTACGAAGCCTTGACCCCGGCGTGGTAACGCGCGAGTTGCGAAAGTTTCACTTACGTTGGCTCCATGCGAAGGAGCCTAAGATGGGACTCATCTTAAGCAAGATTGGTCTGGACACTGTCAGACTCAACCTCGTCAAAGGTGTCTGCGACATATTCCGAGAATACAGGACTTGGGCAAGCCTGGGCACATTGTTCTGCCCTCTCTGACTGCATCACCTGGCAAATTCAATGAGGAGGTGGAATGTGATCTGCTGTTCTACAAGCGAGAACACAATATATTCCACATGTTCGATCGCTGTATACGGTATGCTACTGGGACTGACATACCAGACAAGACTATGACCAGCATCCTGGATGCATATCGTGCTGGATGCAGTTAGGTCCGGCCAAGGTACTCTGCTCTGATGGAGAGGGCGCCCTTAACAACGACACTGCGAAAGCAGTCCTCAAGGCAAAAGGCACTGAACTTAGGATACGTTCGCGTGGACAGCACGCTGCAACGATCGAGGCCAGCAATGACATCCTGCGCCATTTACTTCACGTCATGGAGGCTGAACTCAATAGACTAGACATACCTCTTGTGTTCACCCGACTACTGCACGAAGCCTTGTTCGCCGCCAACGCGTTCACCTTCTATAGCGAGGAGTCTCCATGCAACGCTCTTTATGGACGGCAACCAGCAATGCTCCCTGACCTACCTGTTCTGGTTCACGAGCAGCCGACGGAAACACCGGATCTCTCTCGTGAACAGACGATACGCAGGTTATGTATTGAAGCTATCACACAGGCCACAGCAGGAGCTAAGGCCAAACGAAGGAGACTTGGTCGACTACCATCGCCCTGCGACCACGAAGGATGACTGGGGAGGCTGGAATGGCCCGTTCCCAGTTGTAAAGAATGATCCCTAAAGGGGTCAGGTCATCCTCCGAGTGGGCAATCAAGACGTTCAAGTACAATGCGGCGATTCAAGGCATTCATTATACATTGAAGCACTCATAGCCAGAGAAACTGGCTCTGACAACACTGCACTTCGCACAGTGTTATCATTCGTAGCCGGCCTATCAGCGGGGAGACCTGCCTTGACCTCTGGCTATGTGCCGACCAAGACAGGGGCGCTTCAGATGACGACCGCAAGCCGTCTATCTCCTAAGGTACACTTGGCTCTACAGTACCTTGTCAGAAACTTCTTTCGCATTGAGCATGTAGTTTGAGTCAGATTAGCCGAGCGTATCCATAAGCTACCTCCGGTCACTCATGCGGACAGCTGCGCCTTGGTTCATCGCGACAACGACGTGAATCCAGGATTCCATTATTACGAAGCAGAAGGTACTGTTCTGAATATACACGATTATCTGGATCAGCACATTCACGAATTATCCGATGCCTGAAGTCCTAAACATCAAGAAGGTTTTGATCAGGACATGTCAGAATTTGAGGAATTGTCAGATGCGCCAACACCAGATGGAACCGCAAGAGAAGCCTCAGAAGCCGAACCAGCATGATGACGGAAGGCTCTCTACGATTTACGAAGAATCAGAGGCTGGTATTGAGTCGCATGTTACGGAAGTGTGGTACGCACAACTACAAGAGGAAAGGGAATTGTTTGAGGCATCTCCAGCAGAGGGCCTCTTTACCATTCCTACACAGATGGTTCCAGATCAAGCGCGCTGATCACTGTAGCTGATGAACAGCGGGGACACCTGCCGAAGTGGGGGCGCACTCACGACTCCGATGCCGAGGAGACGCGCCACGCCCCCATGTGCACCATGGTCGACGACGACAGCTACGGACTCGACACAGACGAACACGGTCGATATGTCGAACTATGCTTTACGACAGAGATGTCGAAGGTAGTCTTGTCCGAGCAACATTGCATGATATTAGATGCCGACCGGGTGACCACTATGCGAGTATACGTTCCCGCCGCTGCAAAGCGAGCTTTGGTCGTCAAGGAAGACGACCTCCTCGCTAAAGCTGACATTCAGGCGAATCCCGTTAAAGTATCGAGGGCCCTCTACACTGAACTCAGGACATGGTTCGACAACAAATGCTGTAAGATGCAGGAGATACCCAAAGCGTCGAACATCATGGCTTCGATATACGTGTGCAAATGGAAACTCGTGAAGAAGGAGAATGGCGAAATGGAAGGTACCATCCGACTACGCTTGGTTCTCCGAGGCTTCATGGACTTTGAAGCTTTCGACGTAGAAGCATTTTCGGGAACGGCGAGACGGTCAAGCCAGAGGTTACTGGCTAGCACGGCAGCGTGCAAGAAGCAGTGGCCCATTGCTTCCCTCGACATCGACATGGCCTTCCTGGAAGGATTGACCTATCAGGAACTTGCTGAGGCTACTGGTGAAAAGGAACGTGTGGCGTGTTTTACCTTGCCGCCTGGATCGGCCACAGTGCTCCGGGCTCTCCCAGGATTCGAGCACTACGACGAGTCAAAGCACTGCCTACAGTGCTTAAAACAGGCGCAGGCACTAAAGACGCTCCACGGGCTTTCTCACTTAAGCTCAGAAGAACCACCAGAGGATTCTGGTCTCCGACCCGCGTCCTGCGGACAAGAGTTCGAGACGAGCAGCAATTGGCTCACGGCCAAGCATGTTGATGGCATTAATATGGCCGGCAGTGAGGACACCATTGACAAACATGTCAAGTGCGTTGGAGATACAATTTGGTAAGTGTAAACTCAACGATCACACATCTGCCAACTGTGCTGTCAGATGCACCAAGGGCGACTACGGCAATGTCACTTTGGATCAAGATGAATATATTGAACAGCTCCCTACTATACAACATACCGAACTAACCGGTGCCGCCGCTGACGCTCAGGCAACCAAGATGGTGGCAGACGTGTTCGTCAGCCTCAGGGGTGCGCTGGCATACGCGCTAATCACCCAGGTGTGGTTACTTGTGTATGTTGTACCTCCACAGCGTTTCCGAGAACCGACCTACATTCAAGTGCGACGACTGAGCGCGATCCCCAGAAAGCTACAGGCCTGCCCGAAGAAGATCGTCCACAAGGCGATGAACCCCACGGGCGAGGTCGACCTGCATGGCGACTCAGGATTGACGCCTGAGTGGAGACGCCGATGACGACGTCAAAGGCTATGGTATTCGCGGGGCAAACCTGCTACGACGTGGGAACACGTCATCTGTAAGCCTGTCGTTCTGTTGAATGATGCGCACTGCAAGTCTCACCGCTTGCAGGTCCGCTCGAGTTATTCAGCAGAGACACTAGCAGCAGCCCATAATTCGGAGGACTGTTATCCCACGATTGCGACTCTGCGCGAGCTCCACGCGGGGCCGCTCACGCCCACTCAGTTGAAAGATATACTTGAGTTGGGTGGCCTGAGCATCATGGTCACAGTGACCATCGATGCTGGGTCTGTTTTAAGTCCTCGTCAAGCAAAAACTTGAAGGGGCCGACTGACTGTACTTTTTTGACACATCAGTTGGATACGACAGATGATGGAGCGTGAAATCACGCGCAGCATTCAGTGGTGTGATACCCGCGATCTGACTGCGGATGGCCACACCAAGGGGAGCATCGACAGAGACATGTTCCTACAAGGCGTGGGAGGTGTACAGACCTTCGAACATGACCTGAAGAGACATACTCCATATCGGGCCAGCCGGTCATCAAGTTCTGACGCCGCCTGGCGAGTACGTCATATACATGCGAGGCAACTTGCTAGCGGGACCCCCTTCCTTTAGGCCCGTTTCTTTTTTTGTCCTTGTGTATGTTAGTTGCTATGCCTGTTGTGTAGGGGCGACGGGCTCACGCTTCGTCTCCCCCCCCCCCCCGACTCTAAGGCGAGCTGAGGGGTGTGAGGAGTGGAAGCGAGCGTGCGCCCGCGGCCGCGTCGGCTCAAGCGGCCGGCCGCCCAAATATGATTGCGCCTCATTGCGAGGCACACAATCGCTATCGAGACCAGAAGGATCTTCCTATTGCTTGAGATGGGATCTCCTCTCATACTGAGACTATCGTTACTACGGTACAACAGAGTTGGAGCTTGGCTTCGTCTGAGGCGAAGCTGTTGGCTGGGCTTTCCAGCCCCCTTCACACTCTCTGAGGCCGTCTTGGAGGCTTCTTGGGCGAACTTGGATGTATCTTGGGCGCTCTTGGGCCGTCAGGGAGGCCATCTAGAACCGTCTAGAGTCATCTTGGAAACCATATTGGCCATCTTGGGCGCCATCTTGCGCCGTCTTGGGGCCTCTCGCGAGGCCTCTTGGGGCGCTCTTGGGGCCTCTTGGGGCCCTCGTGGGCCGTCTTGGAACCATCTTCGGTCGCCTTGGAGTATCGTTTGCTTCGGCAGTGCGAATTTGGCGTGGTTTGCAATGGTTTGTCGCCTCGGGGGCGCAAGAAGCGTGTACTTTGGAAGGTTTTCGGCTTCGGGGGCGTGCACATTGCGTAATGTACAAAGGGATTATGGCTTCGGGGACGCGAATGTTGTATAATTTCCGAGGGTTTGTTGCCACGGGGGCGCAACATTTGCATAATTTACAAAGGTTCGTGGCCTCGGGGACGCGTAGTTCACGAACGATTTTGGCCTCGGGGGCGCGAGTCCCTCATATTCTTCTGTGTCCCACGCCCCCCTGGGAATTCAGAACACACGATCCGGGCGGTTTGGGGCTCCCCCCCTCGCGCGGACTTCAACAATTCAGAGTAGGAAGCAGGAAACAGGACCACAAAATTTGAGGCTTGAAGCTGCAACTGGTGCAGGGAGCAGCAACCTCGTCTTACAGCCTGGTGGCCCCACAGGGGGGGCAGCGGAATTCAACATTGAAGTGCCCTGCGAATCTCAAAACAATACGTACAATGTTCGCATATATTCCGAACAGACAAGCTATTCTTATAGATCCGACGAAAATTTTTAATTTTGGCGTATATTAAATCTGTAGCCGATCCCCTGCTCGAAGACCCCCTCGTGTCATGACAAAAATCCTGACGCAAGGTTTCTGGCTAATTATCTTCGGCCTCGGGGCCGCCAGAAAAACGCCACAAGGTGAGAGACTGGTCCGGGGGACGGGGTCGAGACCTCTGGGGGTCGACGTTCTGAAAAAGTCATGACGTCGGAGGTCTGGGCCCCCGGCCCGTGGTCCTCGTGGCGCGCGGCTGGACCGACACAGGCCGCGGCGGGTGACGACCGCGCGACTGCTGGGCCTCTCGCTCGACACGACATCGCGCGGGCAGTCCAACACTCGAGGGGAAGTGCCCCCCCCCTTCCAGGTGGGGGGGAAGACGTGGAAGAAGAATTGAGGGAGGGAGTGAGGGAGGAAGTAAAGATTTGGCGGTGCTGTGGTCTGTTCCGTTGCTTCCGGCTGTTTGTTGGAGGGTCTAAGGTGTCGACTTCGCCTCCCCCTCACCTTTCCCCATCCCCCTCCCCCTCCTTTCTTTCCTCTTCTTATTCCTCTTCTTTTTATTATTCTTCTTGCTGTTGATGTTGTTCTTCTTCTTTTTATTATTCTTCCTCTACTTCTCTTCGTACTCCTTCTGCTGCTCCTCTTCCTCCATCCTGCTCTCTCCCCCAGTGTCTCCCCGACGGGGGGAGCCTTGGGGCAGGTCCCGTGGTGGACCCTGCTGGGGCGAGGACGCCGGCCCCCCCCGCCCCACCCGCGGCTCAGGGCGGGACCCGCGGTACGACCTTGCAGGGGTTCCTCACCTTCCTCCTCGTCTACGCCGCCGCCCGCCTCGGCAAGGAGCTCGTCGGGGCCAGCATCTCCTCGGCGCTCGCCCCCGCGGGCGACAGCAGAAGATCGAATAAGAAAAAGCGCGGTAGGCATCGATTTTCGGCGCTCCGACGACGGCCTCGCCGCGTGGCCGCGGGGCCTCCCGCGGGTGGCCCTCGGGCTGTCGTCGTGAGCGGCGTGCCGCGCTGCTTCGTCTGCCCCCCGTTCGGGGAACAAAATAGACATGGGCATAACCTCACGGACCTCCGCGCGGATTTCTCGGATCGGCGCTGGAGCCCCCGTGGCGCCGCCTCTGGCGCGCGCCGCGCGCCAGGGAGGGGGTCCAGCGCCGATCCGAGAAATCCGGGCGGACCTCCGAACGGTTATCTTGATGCCTCTTTTCTTCTTCTAGAAGAACAAGTCGGTAGCACAGGCACCAGCTTTCGGAGGTCCGCGCGGATTTCTCGGGTCGGCGCTGGGCCACCGCAGATAGGGGGGGACGTCCATCACGGGCAACGTCAGGGGAGGGGGATAGGCTCAGGTGGGGGGACGCATCGACCCCCAATCGCCCATTCATCGCCGATGAGGGCCCGATAGCCCACCACGCCCCAGGAACGCCTATCGCTGATATGTCAGCGCTGTATCTCCGATTCCAGCTCGATATCCCGCCCCCCCCGAGCCAGTCCCGGCCTAGAACGTTCCCCCTCAATCCAGCGCCGATCCGAGCAATCCGTGCGGCCCTTCGAAGGTTTATGCTTACGGTAGGTTCGTGTCGTGCCGACTCGGCAGCGACCCCGGTGGCCCAGAGTGGACCAATATGGAACCGTCCAGCGATCGAAGAGCCGCCGACCGCTCAGGGCTAAACGATCTCAGAAACCAATGCTGGGGTCGTAACAGCACGAGCCTGCCGTACAGTCAAAATCCATGGTAAGGACGCGGCACTTCCGCAAGGCCGCCCTTCCATCCTTGCCTCATAGGCCAATCCGTGGCCAGTTGCGACATCCACCAAGGGCATCCAGTTTGGAAGGTCCAGGGGCCTGGCATCCTTACCTTGCGTCTTTGCTATCGATTCTGCAGGCTTGCGCTACATCCGCCGACTCCCTTAAGTGTCGATTGTTTCCTATGGTTTCTGGTGGCGTCCAGAGTGATGGTGATGTAGATGAAAGCGAGAGGATGACGTGGCCCTTGCGTCCTTGCTACCGGTATCGACTGCAAGGAGATTTGTTCTCCCTCGAAGGCGAGCCGTTGCCGCCCTCCGCGCCGCTCTGCCCCGCCGGCGATGTGGGCTGCGACGGCGAGGCCCTAGCTGATGTTCAAAACTTTGTTTTTTTGTGAGTTTACCAGTTTTTCGTTTTTAGCTGTTCGGTTTTCGGCCAACCAAGACGGACAATGAAACGGCAGCCCAGCCGTCAACATAATCGACAGCACAGGACGGGACCGAACCGGGACCGGTGCGAAGGAGAGCCCCCGAATGGAGAAAAGTCGGACCCCCAAGCGGCAAACTATCGATTCCATTAACGGAAGAAAACGCCCCAGTCTTCTCTTACACCGAGTGGGTACGAAGACCGTCATCGATTCTTGTCCACTATGACCAGGATTCGCTGTCGGCCTCGCCGCGGACCTTGTCCATTTGGGACAGAAGGCCGCCTGCCCACGAGCGGCCGCTGCCGGTCTTGGACAACGTTTGCTGTTGGGCATCGTGCCCCTTGTTTCCGTACCACTTTCGGGCGTCCAACTCTCAGGGCGAGGTGCTGCGGAGGAAGGCCCGGCTCGCGGACGCCGCGGCCCCGGGCAATAGCAGCGGCGAGCTGCTGGGCGCCCCGCGCCGCGAGGGCGCGCTCGCTGCGGGCGGCCTCGCCGCGTGGCCGCGGGGCCTCCCGCGGGTGGCCCTCGGGCTGTCGTCGTGAGCGGCGTGCCGCGCTGCTCCGTCTGCCCCCCGTTCGGGGAACAAAATGCCCCCGTGGCGCCGCCTCTGGCGCGCGCCGCGCGCCAGGGAGGGGGTCCAGCGCCGATCCGAGAAATCCGGGCGGACCTCCGATGTCATTGTTTGTTCCTCTTCTCGTGGTGGGCTCCGGCGTCCGAAGTGGCCCTGGCCCCGACGGGGGCTCCTACATGGCAGCCGGGCTTCGCCGAGCCCCAGCTCATAGCTCATAGTTAGGTAGCAGCTCATGGGAGCCTCGTAAGTCGTCAAGATTCCGCTTTTGGAATGCATTAGCGTGCGCCAGCTTCTGGCAATCGATGAGAACGCGCCGATTTAGCGCCGATTTGGCGTCGATTAGTACCAGTTCGCGTCGATTAGCGTCGGCCAGCGTCGACTCGCAAGAGCCAGCAGCAAGATGACATGGGAGGCTCTCATGAGTTGGCCATATAATCGTAGCTCATGGCTTGGGCAGGGCCTTCGTCTGGCTCTCCCTTCCACGGATCCTGTCGGAGCGCCACCTCCTCTTCTCCTCGTCCTCGTCCTGCTTTTTCTGGCATTCCTGCTGCGGATTAGGCGGCCTCTGCGCAGGTTACTCGCAGGCTCAAAGGCAGTACTGGACAAAAAACACAGCTGCGCGGGGCGCGCCTGTCGCAACGGCGACAGTTCATTTCCCGTTCCGTCGGGATGAGGAAGAAGAAGAGGAAGATGAAGAGGGAAGAACAGGGAGGGGGAGGGAGAAGGAGGAGGAGGATGAGGATGATGATGATGATGAGGAGGAGGAGGAGGGAGGAACAGGGAGGTGGATGGCAGAAGGAGGAAGAGGAGGAGGAGGAGGAGGAGGAGGAGGAAGAGGGAACAGGGAGGTGGAGGGAGAAGGAGGAAGAGGAGGAGGAGGAGGAGGAGGAGGAGGATAAGACCTGCTTAGCTCCACTGAGCTAACGTGCCAGCTCGCTGAGCCTTGGCCAACCTTGCTTTGGGGTGGCCGTGCACACGAGGGCGAGGCAGGGGAATGGGCTGCCAGAGTCTTGCCCATTTCGCCGCATTTGCCTGCCCCCCCTGTGTCTGCGTCGCGACAGTGCACCTGGGGATCTTAAAGCTCCGAAAGCCTATTCGCCCCAACAGCGGCGCCCTCGGAGCTCGTGCTTGAAAGCCTTCGCAGCGGAGGCCATGACGACGGACTTATCTGTCAATTCCGCTTATAGGGTCGTGCAGCACAGCGTTGATTGAATAGGAAACCAATTCTCTGACGTTGACTGTCCGAGCTTTTGCGTGTCGCGGTCGTCTGGAACCAGAGCAATTTTTGAAGACGGGAACATAGGTGCTCGAATAACTCTTCCTGGTGAGCCCATTCTGGCGGCTGCTCTGGGAGCTTCGCGTCCACCAGCCGGCCACGCAAGTGAGGTTCCATTGCGCGTGCGCCTCGAGGGTGAAGCCGGTGTGTATGCGCCCACTCTTCCAACTAGACCTGATCTTGGCCTGGACTCGCCGTAGCGTGGGCCACAGCGGCAGCTTCCACGGCCCAACATAACTTGTTGTTGCTGTTGCTGTTGCTGTTGCTGTTGTTGTTGTTGTTGTTGTCGTTGTTGTTTTTGAATTCATTTCTTCTCCCCTCCCTTCCCCCTCCGCTTGCTTCTCCCCTCCCTTTCTCCGATCCCTTCGTCCTCATTCTCCCCCGTTATCTGCTACCCTTCGTTTTCAAGGGCTTCACCAACCACACGCTGCAGGGAATGAATATACCCCCCAAAGGGGGTATGATCGAAGACGAAGAGGGCTCGTATCCAGGGTTTGGGATATACATATTGAATGACACGGGAGCAGATAAGAGCGAACAGCGTTAAACTGATTGTTGTTGTTGTTGTCGTCGTCGTTGTTGTTGAACTCTCATTTTGGAAGCATAATTATTGTTGATCCCCCCACCGGTGTGTATTGTTTTTTTCTCAATCAAAGTGTGCACCTCGACGCTTGCACCCTGTTCTTTGACATGGGAATTCAAACTGTGCTTTTGGCCCCCCGGATTACAACAACAACGGCTCCCGCCTGAGACTTCCTCTAAATTTATTCAGGACCCCCGCTCCCGTCCGCGACTTCCTCCCAATTTATTCAGGAACGGCGCTCCCGCTTGAGACTTCCTCACAATTTAGTCCGGGTCAAGCTGCGTTGTTGCTCCCCCGGACTGCAACAACGGCTCCCGCTTGAGACTTCCTCCAACTTTGCTCAGGACCCCCGCTCCCGCCTGAGACGTCTTTCAATTTACTCAGGATCGGCGCTCCCGCCTGTGACTTCCTCGCAATTTAGTCAGGACCCCCCCTCCCGTTTGAGGCTTCCTCACAAATTACCAAAGAACGGCGCTCCCTCTTAAGATTTCCTTGCGCTTTAGTCTATACCCCAGCTCCCGCCAGACATCCCCTTTTCAGGAATTGCGTTCTCGCCAGTGACTTTTTCGCAGTTTATTCAGACATCGCGCTATCTACGCTCAGGCACCACGCTCGCGCCAAGGACGGCGTCACACTTTACTTCGGAATCGCGCTCTCGCCCTACTCAGGCATTCCGCTTGAATGTCCCACCCGCCCGACCCGCCCGTCAGAGGATCGCCCGGCCGTCGTGGGCTGCCGCCCGAGACTTCCTTGTGGAATGGCTCTTCCGCCTGGGACTTCTTCGAACGTTCGCACTCTTACCTTCCTGCTCCTCCCTCCTCCTGGGCCGCCTCCCCCCTCCTTCCGATTCCCTCTCCCTCGCACGTCAGCTGATGTTGAACTTTCATTCCTGAAGAATGATTTCTGTTGGTCCCCCCACCAGTGCGCGTTGTTCTTTCTCAGTCAAGGTGCGCCCCTCGACGCTCGCACCTTTATCTGACAGGGAAAGTCATCCGGGCCAACTGTGCCCCTGGGCCCCCAGCTACGACAACAACGGCTCCCGCCTCAGACGCGCCCAGTGAGGCCCCGCCACGCTGTCCACAGGCCCCTGCCGCAGCCCACAGAGGCCCCGAACGCGCCCACAGAGGTCCCGCCAAATGGCCCACTGAGGCCCCAAAACCAGCCCACAGAGGCCCCGAACGCTCCCACGGAGGCCCCGCCACGCTGCCCAGTGAGACCCCAGACGCAGCCCACAGAGGCCCCGAACGCGCCCACGGTGGCCCCACCCCTCTGCCCATTGAGGCCACTGACGCAGCCCACAGAACCCCCGAACGCGCCCATAGGCCCCACCACACTGCCCACAGAGGCCCCACCACGCTGCCCACCGAGGCCCCAGGCGAAGCCCACAGAGGCCCCGAACGCGCCCATCGAGGCCCCACCACACTGCCCACCGAGGCCCCGGACGCAGCCCACAGAGGCCCCGAACGCGCCCACAGAGGCCCCACCACGCTACCCATTTCTCAGTCAAAGTGCGCCCCTCGACGCTCGCACCCTGTTTATTTGACAGGGAAAGTTATCCGGGCCAAACCTGTGCCCCTGGGCCCCCGGCTACAACAACAACGGCTCCCGCCTCAGACGCGCCCAGTGAGGCCCCGCCACGCTGCCCAGAGGCCCCTGCCGCAGCCCACAGAGGCCCCGAACGCGCCCACAGAGGCCCCGCCAAATTGCCCACTCAGGCCCCATATCATCGGCACAAATCATCGTCGTCCCTCCCTCTTGCCCCTCTAATCCCTCCCGTCCTCCGATCCCTTTGGCCTCTCTTTTTGTCTTTTCCCTTTCGTTTCCCTGTTTAGGCGCTTCTCCAATTACACGTGGCCAGGAAGGAATATCACCCCCCAAAAGGGCGTACGATCGAAGACGAAAGGGCTGTTATCCAGGGTGTGGGATACGCATAATGAATGACACGCGGACCGGTAGGAGCGAACAGTCTTGGCATGATTGTTGTTGAATATTATTACTTCTAAAGAATAATTATTGTTGGGCCCCCTGGTGCACGCCCCCCCCGCCGCGCCTAGGCCCCAGCTACATTTTCATCATTTTCGTGAGGAAGCCTCAGGTAAAACGATGTGATCCAGATCCGGTTGTTTTGTTGTAATCCGTTTTCCCTTGCAAAAAACACTATAAAATGACATTTCTTGTTCTAATATAATCAAATTTCAAGAATCCCTTGCAAAAAATAAGGTAAAGTGGACATTCGCGCGCGCAAGACGAAATCCTTCCAAAAGCTTAGTGTTCGGAGCGATTTTAACATAAAAACATCAAAAAACCAATGGTTTTTCAACAAAAAAATGTCAACATCTCATCCCGCGCGCTCTTGCGGATTCGTAGGAAACCCAACACTTTTTAAACATTTCTGTCAAACGGGCTTTTGCGAGCAACTTTTTCGAACTTCTGCGACAACGGTTGCGCACCTGCCAGGGCCATCATCCCTGTCAAATAATACCATGCGGGACACATTCGTTTTTTCTTCGCGCGCGCACGCCGTCGTCGTCGGCCGCGGGGCCCTGAATAGTAGCCACGGTCGTCCGCATGCCACGAAGTGAAGTGTCCGAACGTCATAGGGCGGGAAGCTGGGTGTGGGTGGTGGCGAAGAGTCGTTTGGAAATTTGGTAGAGCTTGAACCGGCCCCCCCACAAAGTGGGGGTATTGCCCGCCTCCTATGAAAACCCTGGCACTGGTGAGAACGGAGTGTCCCCACGTGCTAGTAATTGTTGTTGTTGTTGTTGTTGTTGTTGTTGTTGTTGTTGTTGAACTCCCATACCTGAAGAATAATTATTGTTGATCCCCCCCGTCCGGTGTGCCCTTCCTGGGGCTCGCTCCCTGTTTTTTATCAGGGAAAGTCTTTAGGGTCAAACTGTGGTGTTGGCCCCTGGTTTGCAACAACAACGGCTCTTGCTTGATACTTCTTCACACTTTATTAAAGAATCTCGCTCTCGCTTGGGACTTCCTGGCAATTTGCCACCGGGTCGCGGTTCCCTCTTGATTCGGGTACAGCCAGGACCCCAGGTAAGGGGACCCGTTTAGTGGTAGGGCCTTGGAGCCTTTGAATTGGCCAGAATCACTAAACCAGGTTTGCCGTAGCTTTTGTTTTTTCGGGCGACGGCAGTTCCGGTTAGTGGAACGGGGCAGGGGGGGCGTCCCCCAGTACACATCACTAAACCAGGTTCCACTAAACCCAGTACTGCCAACGCCCGATTGATACTTCCTCACGATTTATTGAAGAATCGCGTTCTCGCTTGGGACTTCCTCGCAACTTGCCACCTAATCGCGGTTCCCGCCTGATCCTCCTTCACAATTTATTCAGATGCCGCTCCTCGACACTCAGGAATCGCGCTCCCGCTACATATTGCCTGGCGGTTCAAGCAGAGTTTACGCTTCAGCGACCCGCCCGCTCGACCCGCCCGTCTGGGCCTGCCCGCCCGACCAGCCCGTTAGGGACTGCAGTCGCCGCTCGCTGCCCTTCGCCCGCCTTCGATGCCCCTCGCTGCCCGTACTGGTTCCGCGGTCGCCTTCGCTCGCTGCCCTTCGTGGCCCCGTTGCTGCCCTCAGTGGCCCCCTCGCTGCCCATTGTGGCCCCGCATTTTATGCCCTTCGTGGCCCCCGCTCGCAGTCGCCCGTCGTGGCTCCATATGCATGCCCTTCGTAGCCCCGCTGTCGCCCTTCGTGGCCCTCTCGCTGCCCTTCGTGGCCCCTTCGCTTGCTTCTCCCCCCCCTTCCTCCGATCCCTTCGTCCTCATTCTCCCCCGTTATCTGCTACACTTCGTTTTCAAGGGCTTCACCAACCACGCGTTGCAGGGAATGAATATACCCCCCAAAACGGGGTATGATCGAAGACGAAGAGGGCTCGTATCCAGGGTTTGGGATATGCATTTTGAATGACACGCGAGCAGATAAGAACGAACAGTGTTAAAATGATTGTTGTTGTTGTGGTTGTTGTGGTGGTTGTTGTTGTTGTTGTTGTTGTTGTTGAACTCTCACTTCGGAAGAATAATTATGGTTGATCCCCCCCACCGGTGCATATTGTTTTCTCAATCAAAGTGTGCCCTTCGACGCTCGCACCTTGTTTTTTCAGAGAAAAATTCTTGATGCTCAAACTGTGCCCCTGGCCCCCGGGTTTCAACAACAACGGCTCCCGCCTGAGACTTCCTCGAACTTTACCCAGGACCCCCGCTCCCGCCCGTGACTTCCTCGCATTTTATTCAGGAATCGCGCTCTCGCTTGGGACTTCCTTACAATTTATTCAGGAATCGCTCTCCCGGCGCTCTGGAGTCGCGCTCTCGCTGGAAATTTGCTTGCAATTTACAAAAAAATAGCGCCCTTGCGTTGGAACTTTTTGTAATTTAGTCAAGCGCCGCGCTCCCGCCCGACACCCAGGCACCCAGGAGTCGCGCTCACTCTTCGGACTCCCTCACAGATCATTTAGGAGTCGGGATCTCGCTGCCTTTCGTGGCCCCGTTGCAGCCCTTCGTGGCCTCCTCCCTGCCTTTCGTGGCCCGGTTGCCGCCCTTCGTGGCCCCCTCGCTTTGTTTCGTGGCCCCGTTGCAGCCCCTCGTGGCCCCCTCGCTGCCCTTCGTGGCCCCGTTGCAGCCCTTCGTGGCCCCGTTGCAACCCTTTGTGGCCCCCTCGCTGCCCTTCGTGGCACCATCTATGTATGCCCTTCGTGGCCCCCGCTCGCAGTCGCCCGCTGTGGCCCCATATGCATGTCCTTCGTGGCCCCGCTGTCGCCCTTCGTGGCCCCCTCGCTGCCCGTCGTGGCCCCGTTGCTGCCCTCAATGGCCCCGTCCTTGCCCTCCGCGGCCCAATATACGTATGCCCTTCGTGGCCCCGCTGTCGCCGTTTGTGGCCCCGTCACTGTCCTACGTGGCCCAGTTGCTACCTTCAGTGGCCCCATCGTTGCCTTCTGTGGCCCCGCATTATCTGCCCTTCGTGGCCCCCGCTCGTTCGCGCTCTTCGTGGCCCCATACGCATTTCCTTCGTGTCCCCGCTGTCGCCCTTCGTGGCCTGCTTCGTGTCCTCCGTGGCCCTGCTGCCGTTCTCTCTCGCTCTCGCTTTCGCTCGTCGTCGTCGTCGCCGTCGTCGTCGTTGTCGCCGTCGTCTTTGACGTCGTCGTCGTCGTCGTCGTCGTCGTTGTCGTAGTGGTCGGTCCCCTGTCCGTCCCTGTTGGGGTCGGGTCGACGGTCCGCGGCCGCCCCGCCGATCAGCGCTGCCGCTGGCCAGGCCGACGGTCCGCGGCCGCCCCGCCGCTTGCCGGGGCCCGGCCTGCAGGGAAGAAAGGTATACCCCCAAAAGGGGTTCGATCGAAAACGAAGAGGGCGGGTATCGAGGGTTTGGGCAATACGCGTTATTGGGCACTCGAGCAGATAAGGGCGAACAGTCTTAAACTGATTGTTGTTGTTGCATCATTTCTAGGGAATAATTCTGGTTGATCTCTGGAAACGGTTCCGCGCGCTCTCGCCTCTTTCCTCTGAAAACGAGGTTCCCGCTCGAGCGTTGTCTTGACCCTAACTGTGGGCCCTTGGAGGCCGATCCCGTTCGATACCTCCCCACAATTGACCCCGAGACGCCCTGGCCAGAGAGGCCTCCGAACTCAGGAACGGCGCTTTCGCTCGAGAATTCCTGGCAATTCAACTAAGTTGGCGGAGGCCCAGCCACGCTGACAAGGGCTCCTGCTCGATACTTCGTCACGATTTACTCTGAGAGCCCCTGGCCGAGAAAACCCCCGAACTCAGGTGACGTCGCTCTCGTTCGAGACCTTCCCGTAATTCAGGCAAGTTGGTGGAGGCCCGGACACGGCGACAAAAGGCTCCCGTTCGATATTTTCCCATATGTATTCCGAGAGCCCCTGGCCAGAGAGGCCCCCGAATTCAGGAACGGCGCTCACGCTCGAGACTTCTTCGCACTTCAACTCGTGGCCGACAAGGAAGTTTTGTTACCTGAAAAGGGGGTGCAATCTAAGACGAAGTGGGCGGGTATCTAGGGTTGGGGTATACGGAATGCAAGACACGCGTGCCACTAAAAGCGAACAGTCTTAAACTGATTGTGGTTGTTGTTGTCGTTGTTGTTGTAAGTCGTGGGCCAGGGGCCCAATCTGAGCCTCAAGATTTTCCCGTGTAAAAAACAAGTTTGCGAGCCCCGGGAGGAGGATTTCAACTGACAAATTGAATGGTCGCTGGAGGGGGTATCAACATAATTCGTAGCACCCCGCAGTCGCGGGTAAGAGTGATGGAGGCGGCGGGGACGTCTGCAGTCTGCAAGGCATTGAAGAAGTCCGCCGCTTGCGCCTAATTTTTATGAATTATACAGCGAGCCCGCCTCAGGTGCCGATTTTTCGTTAAAGCAATGTGGGTGGGTCGCGGGCGGGTCGCGGGGTGGGTCCCGGGTGGGTCGCTGGCCATGTCGCGGGTGGGTCGCGGGCGGGTCGCGGGGTGGGTCGCGGGTGGGTCGCGGGCGTGTCGCGGGGTGGGTCGCGGGGGAGACGACGCCAAACAACAACAACAACATCAACACCAGTAACAACAACAACATCAATATCAACACCAATAACAACACCAGCAACATGAAGACCAACAACAACAACATCAACAGCGGCAGCAACAACAGCAACAGCAACAGCAACCACACCAACAACAACAGCAGCAACACCAAACACACCAACAACACCATGACCACCAGCAACAACACCAGCATCAATACCACCACCAACAACGACAACGACAACGACAACGACAACAGCAGCAATAGTGGTAACAACAGCAAACACAACAACATCAACATCAACAACATGAACAACACCACTCATTTTCAGGCTGTTCGCTCTTACTGGTACGCGTGCCTTGCATTCTGTATACGCCATCCCTCGATACTCGCCCACTTCGTCTTCGATCGCACTCCCTTTCGGGAGGGATCACTTTCTTGTCGGTCACAGACCGAAATGCGAGGACCTTTCGAACGAGAGCGCCGTTCCTGAGTTCGGGCGCCTCTCTGGCCAGGGTCTCTCGGAATACATTTTGAGACATGTCCAGCGGGAACCCCTGTCGCCGTGTTTGGGCCTCCGCCAACTTGCCTGAAATTCGAGAAAGTCTCGAACGATAGCGCCACTCTTGAGTTCGGGGGCCTCTAGCAAGGACCTCTGCGAATACATCTTGAGGAAGTATTGAACGGGAGCTCTTGTCGTAGTAGTTGGGCCTCCACCAATTTGATTGAATCATGAGAAAGTCTCCAGCGAGAGTGCCGTTCCTAGTTCGGGGGCCTTCCTGGCCAGGAGCTCCGGGAGTAAATCGTGAGGAAGTATCGAGCGGGAGCCCTTGTCAGCGTGGCTGGGCCTCCGCCAACTTGATTGAATTGCGAGTAGGTCTTGAGCGAGAGCGCCGTTCCTGAGTTCGAGGGCCTCTCTAGCCAGGGTGTCTCCGGGTACACTGCGATGAAGTATCGAGCGGGAGCCGTCGTCGTCGTATCCTGGCCTCCAGGTGCACACATTGCACCCAAGTCAACGCTCGCGCGGGAGCCTCGGTTTCAAAGACAATATTATTGTCGTCGAGGCGAGCGTTCGCGGAACCGTTTCTGGTGACCAACCATAATTATTCTCTAGAAATGAGCGCTCAACAACAACAGCACTAACAACGAAATCACCAACAACACCAACAACAACAGCAGCAACACCAACAGCAACAGCAGCAGCAACAACAGCAGCAACAGCAACAGCAACAACACGCAACAACAACACCAACATCAACAACATCAACAGCAGCAACATCAACAGCAGCAACATCAACAGCAACGCCAACACCACCAGCACCACCACCAACGACAACAGCAACACCACCAACAACACCAGCAACAACACCAAGCACAACAACACCAACAGCAACAACCACTACCACCATCACAGCAACAACAACCACAAGCAAACAACCAAACAACCAACCAAACACACACACACACGCAGGCAAACAAAACACAGGCAAGCAAGCAAGCAAGCAACCGAACGCACAAACACAAAACCAACAATAATACTCCGCATCGCCGAATCCCACTTCAGCCACGCACTCAGGGACGGTGAATGACCGTTCGGGCCCCTCACTTTGATTTTTTAGAATGAGATTTTGTTTAGGAATGAGAGTTCAACGACAACAGTAGCACTAACAATAATACTTACAACGAGGAGGAGAAGGAGGAGGCGGAGGAGGAGGAGGCGGATGAGGCGGAGGACGCGAAGGAGGAGGATGATGATGAGGAGGAGGAGGAGGAGGTACGTGGCGCTTGCCGCCCGTCCGAGGACCGCCGCCCCGCCTGGGCGAGTGCCTCCCAGCTGGCGGCTCGCGCGCTTCCGCGAGCGGACGCCGAGGCACTAGCGGCGGCGGCCCCGCCGGGCGCTGAGCCCGCCTGCCCCCCCATCCTCCTGCCTCTTCTCCTCCTCCTCCTCCTCCTCTTCTCCCTCCTCCTCTTCCTCCTCCTGCTCCTCCTCCTCCTCCCTCTCCTCTATCCGCGTCCGAGCGGCCTCCCCTGCATCGGGCCTCCTGGACGATGTGTCGCGCCAACTTCGAAGTGGCGTTGCGCGCCCGAGGCGTCAAGAAGAAATGCTGAGGCCAGGCCTCAGTCAAGAAGCAGCGCGGAACCCAACGTCATCAGCTGCAACGCTGAGACCAGGCGAGCGCGCAGCCGCCAGGAAGCCCGCCCCCCTCCGCCCCCTCCTCTCCTCCTTCCTCCCCCTCCTCCACCTCCTGGCAAACCGGGCGCCAACAGTTGCGGCGCCGCGGTCAGAGTGCAGGCAATCCGTCGAGAAGACGAAGGACGAGCCCGACGTCAGCAGCTACAGCGCTGGCTTCAGGGTCACAAGCGGGAGCCAGACCATACACCTCAGTGCGAGAAGCGGGATGGTGAAGGTCGAGCCCAACGCCGTCAGCTACAGCCGACTCCGCATCCGACGTTGGAGGCCAAGCTGGTGGCCGTCGAAGGTCGAGCCCGATACCGTCAATCACAGTGCGGCGATCAGGGCATGCTACGCTGCCAGAGGCCAATCTAGTCTAGCCCTATACCACTACTATGCGAGAGGTGGACGGCAAAGCTGGAGCCCGCCTCTAAACCCAACGCCCCTTTGCAAGAAGCGAGAGGCGAAGGTAGAGCCCGACGTGATCAGCTACAGTGCTGGGATCGAGGGGAAAGCGAGCACGAACGGATGCGCCACGATCAGCTACAACGCTGGGAGCAGTCCGTGCGAGAATGGGTGCGCGCAGCGGCAGCGCACGCTGGCGCTGCAAAGCGTGTGGGTGGGCTACGATCAGCTACAGCGCTCAGAGCGACCCGTGCGAGAAGGGGGGCAAGCAGTGGCAGCGGACGCTGGCGCTGCGAGAAAACGGCTGCGAGAAGGGGGAGGTGAAGTTAGAGCCCGATGGCTTTCTAGCTAACTCCGCCAGAAGCAGCGCGTGCGAAAAGTGCAGGGGCGACAATTTGGGCAGTGGATCGGTGCACCTCGATTGCTTCGGCGCGAAGCGGCAGGGGGAGCTCTGTGGCCAACCTCTTGCGAGAAGCGGGGGGTGAAGCTAGAGCCCAATTGCGTCGAGAGTTCTGGAGGAGCCTCATGCGATCAGCGGGGGGCGTAGCTGGAGCCCAAGGCAAGTCTCGAGCAAGCCACTCTTCAGGTACAGCGCTAGAATCAGCTCGTGTGGGAACGGAACGAGTGCTGGGGCGAACAATCGGGGCAGTGGATCGGTGCACCCCGAGGGCGTCGGCGCGACATGGCAGGGGGGAGCTCCTGGGCCAGCCTCTTGCGAGTAGCGGGGGGGAGTGAAACTGGTGCCCTTTTCGTCGAGAGCTCTGGGCAAGCCTTCTGCGAGAAGCGGGGGGTAAGCTGGAGCCCAAGTTTAGTCTCGAGCGAGCCACATGTAGCTGCAGTGATGGACCCGGCTCGTGCGAGAACAGAACGCAGGCAGTGGCAGCTGGGCTGCCAAGGCGTGCGAGGAGTGGGGTGTGGCTCGGGGGCGGCCCGAAGCGGCCCCGCTCCCGCGGTAGCAAATCCACGGGGCGTTGCTAACCGTTTGACCAGCTCTAATCCTCCTCCTCCTCCTCCTCCTCCTCCTCCTCCTCCTCCTCACCCTCTTGTTCGTCCTCCTCCTTCTCCTCCTCCTCCTCCTTCTCCATCCTCCTCCTCCCTCCTCCTCCTCCTCCTCCTCCTCCTCCTCCTCCTCCTCCTCCTCCTCCTCCTCCCCTCTCCTCTCCTCCTCCTCCTCCTCCTCCTCCTCCTCCTCCTCCTCCTCCTCCTCCTCCTCCTCCTCCTCCTCCTCCTCCTCCTCCTCCATCCTCTCCTCCCCCCCTCCTCCTCCTCCTCCTCCTCCTCCTCCTCCTCCTCCCCTCCTCCTCCCCTCCTCCTCCTCCTCCTCCTCCTCCTCCCCCTCCTCCTCCTCCTCCTCCTCCTCCTCCTCCTCCTCCCCTCCTCCTCCTCCTCCTCCTCCTCCTCCTCCTCCTCCTCCTCCTCTCCTTCCTCCTCCTCCTCCTCCCCTCCTCCTCCTCCTCCTCCTCCTCCTCCTCCTCCGCCTCCTCTCCTCCTCCTCCTCCTCCTCCTCCTCCTCCTCCTCCTCCCCGGTGTGGCTCCGGTCGGGGCGGGCCGCGGCGTGCGAAGCGGCCCCGCTCCCGCGGTAGCAAATCCACGGGACGTTGCTAACCGTTTGACCAGCTCTAACCCAGCTCTAATCCTCTTCCTCCTCCCTCCTCCTCCTCCTCCTCCTCCCCCTCCTCCCCCTCCCCTCCTCCTCCTCCTCCCCTCCTCCTCCTCTTCCTCCTCCTCCTCCTCCTCCTCCTCCTCCTCCTCCTCCTCCTCCTCTTCTCCTCCTCCTCCCCTCCTCCCTCTCTCCTCCTCCCTCCTCCTCCTCCTCCTCCTCCTCCTCCTCCCCTCCTCCCTCCCCCTCCGCCTCCTCCTCCCCCTCTTCCTCCTCCCTCCTCCTCCTCCTCCTCATCCTCCTCCTCCCTCCTCCTCCTCCTCCTCCTCATCCTCCCTCCCTCCCTCCTCTCCTCCTCTCATCCTCCTCCTCGCCTCCTCATCTCCTCCTCCTCTTCCTCCTCCTCCTCCTCCTCCTCCTCCTTCCCTCCCTGCCCCCTTCCCCTTCCCCCTCCTACCTGCTCCTCCTCCTCCTCCTCCTCCTCCTCCCCGGCGCTCCCACCCACCTCCAGTGCCCACTTCGATTTGATCGATCCGAGTCGACATGGGCTCGGGCTGGCCCGATTCGATTCGATTCCGACGTTCGGGCCATCCGATGCGGCCCCGTGCTTACATGGCGTTGTTGTGCATCCTTGCGCAGCCGATCGGATTCGGTTTCGACTCCGTGCCGAGGCAGCTTTCGATCCGAAGCCCATTTCGTTTCGATCCGACCTCCCGTTTCGGTGCTGATTGACTCTGCCCTCCTCCGCGCCCAGGCCTCCCCTCCTCGGCCCCGAGAATCAGGAGGGGAAAACACAGACACGCATAGCTGTGGATTCCCTGGGAACAATGGAAAAATAGGATATGGAGGGGAAGACGATCATCTGGGAAATGTGGAACACATCGGGAATCTTGGGATTAGCGTCTATTGTTTGTGTTGTGTGTCTCCGGGCCCCTGCTTCGGCGGCCCGCCAGAATTCCTCACACTGGCCGCGGCGGCGAGACGGCGAGCGAAGGGGGCGGGACGAGGACGAGAGCGACGGAGCTCCGAAAGTTTATGTTTATGCAGTTTTACGGGTCCTCTACTCGAGTAAGGGATCGACCACAAATAACGATTCACCCCAGAATTTGAATTCTCGTCGAATCTACAGCAATTACGTAGAGAGTTCATGGATCTACGTATTTTCTTTCAGATCCGACCCCCCGTGCCCCCCGGCCACTCGCACGCCGCCCTGCCTTCGCCCTCCTGTCCGAGGAGGGCCACACGAGACGACGGCGGCTCTGCCGCCCGGCCCAGATCCACTCGGACGCGGTCCCCGGGCCTTCGCGGGCAGGGCAGAGCCAGTTGGCCGGCCCGACCCACAGCGGACAGTGCGACGGCCTGGACCCGGTCCTCGCAAGACTGCTGGAGATGTGACAGTCCGTTTTGAGAAGTCGGATTACCTTTCCGAGCCTCGAGCACTGGACAACCGCGGCTGCAGCCGTCGTGCAGTCGGGGGCGCTGAAGGAGGAACCCTGTTCGTTTGGGAGGGGCTCAGTTTTCCCTAGTTGATTGACAGTTCATCTCAGGTCCTTAGGTCTTCCTCAGGTTTTCGACGGGAGATCAAAGTTTTTTCCACTCATGGAAGACAGGGGCCGCGTTCCTTAATCTAGGGTTCCCTAGGTCAGCGCCCCCTCCTGGTGCTGGGGGCGATGGCTCGGCGGGCCCCGCGCCGCGAGGAGGAGGGGGAGGAGGAGGAGGAGGAGGCCGCGGCAACGGGAAGCCCCCAGGAGGCCCCCCGAAGGGTGAACAGTGCCGGGGGGAGGGCCGCCGCTGCCTCCCCCGGGCCCCGCCCCCCCCCTCCAATCCTCTCCTCCCCCGCGGGCGGCGCGGCGCTCCTGCGCGCGGGGCGCGCGTCGCAGAAATGCCTCGGTCCAGCGGGCGCGGCCTCGGGGGCGGGGCCTGCGGTGGAGGAGGGCGAGGCCGAGGCTGAGACGGAGGCTGGGGCTGGAGCTGGGGCTGAGGGGTCGGGTGATGATGAGGGAGGGGATGAGGCTGATGATGATGATGATGATGATGGTGATGATGAAGAAGAAGATGAAGATGAGGATGATGATACTGATGATGATGGTGGTGATGGTGATGGTGATGGTGATGATGGTGATGATGATGATGATGATGATGATGGTGCTGATGATGATGATGCTGGTGATGATGATGAGGAGGAGGATGAGGATGAAGATGCGGATGATGATGCTGATGATGATGAGGATGATGAGGATGACGACGATGACGATGACGATGATGATGATGATGACGATGGTGGTTATCAAGTTGATGATGATGATGGCGATGATAATGATGATGATGGTGGTAATGATGGTTGTGGTGGTGATGATGGTGATGATGATGAGGTGATGCCGATATGGTGATGATGGTGATGATGGTGATGATGGTGATGATGGTGATGATGATGATGATGGTATGGTGATGATGTTGATGATGGTGATAATGGTGATGGTGGTGATAATAGTTATGTTGGTGATAATGGTGATGATGTTACTGGCGATGATGATGATGATGATGACGATGATGGTGATGATGATGATGATGATGATGACGATGCTGGATGGCGGCGAGTCTATTGTTGTTGTTACTTGTGTTGTTGCTGCTGTTGTTGTTGCAGTTGTTGTTGCTTTTGTTGTTGATGAACTAGTTGTAATTGTTGAATTTGTTGTTGCTGCTGCTGCTATTGTTGATCTTGCAGTTGTTGTTGTCGTTGCTGTTGATGTTGTTGTTGTCACTGATGACGATAATTGTGATGGTTGTGGTGATGATCAGGAGGAGGCGGAGGAGGATGCTGACGATGAGGATGAGGATCAGGTCAATGATCATGATGAGGCTGATGAGGATGATGTGGTCATGATTGTGATGGCGACGGGAATGATGATGATGATGATCATGGCGGTGATGATGATGATGATGATGATGATGATGATGAGGTGATGATGACCTGGCGATGATGAGAATTAGTATGTGACGATGATGGTGATGATGGTGATAACAGTGATGATGGCGATGCTGATGATGATGATGACGATGATGCTTATGATGATGACGGTGATAGGTGGCGACGAAGATAATTTTGGTGTTGTGTTTGTTGTTGTTATTGTTATTGCTGCTGTTGTGTGTATTGTTGCTGTTGTGTTTTTTGTTGTTGCTCTTGCTGCTGCTGCTGTTACTTTCTTTGCTGCAGTTGTTGTTGTGTCTGTTTTTGTTGTTGTTGCTGTTGTTGTTGTCATTGGTTACGATGATTGTGATGATGCTGATGATGATGAGGAGGAGAAGGATAATGCGGGTGAGGTGGAGGATGAGGATGAGGATCAGGTTCATTATGATGATGGTGATGATGATGATGATGATGATGATACTGATGATGTTGTTGAGGTGATGGTGATATGGTGATGATGGTGATGATGATGCTGTGATGGTGATGATGGTCATGATGGAGATGATGGTAATGATTGTGCTGGTGGTGCTGGCGACGATGATGGCGATTTTGATGCTAATGATGATGACGACGATGAGAGTGGTTGGCGACGATGCTGATGTTGTTGTTGTTGTTGTGGTTGTTGTTATTGTTGTTGTTGTTGTTGTTGTTGTTGTTGTTGTTACTGCTGCGTCTGCTGTCTGCTGCTGCTGTTGTTGTTGCTGCTGTTGCTGTTGCCGTTGCTGCTGCTGCTGTTGTTGTTGTTGTTGTTGCTGCTGCTGCTGTTGTTGTTGTTCTTGTTATTGTTGATATTGAACTCTCATTTCTGAAGAATAATTATTGTTGATCCCCCCGTCCGGTGCATATGTTTTTTTTCTTGAAGTGCCCTTCTCGGGGCTCGCACCCTGTTTTTTATCAAAGGGAAAGTCTTGAGGGTCAAACTGTGTCGTTGGCCCGCCATTTTACAATAACAACATCGGCTCCCGTTTGAGACTTCCTCACAATTTAGCCAGGACCCCGCTCCCGCCCGAGACTTTCTTGCATGTTATTCAGGAATCGCGCTCTCGCTTGGGACTTCCTCACAAGTTATTCAGGAATCGCTCTCCCTGCGCTCTGGAGTCGCGCTCTCGCTGGAGACTTGCTTGCAATTTACTGAAAAATAGCGTCCTTGCGTTGGAATTTCTTGCAATTTACTCAAGCGCCGCGCTCCCGACACCCAGGCACCCAGGAGTCGCGCTCACGCTTAGGATTCCCTCACATATTACCTAAGAATCGGGATCTCGCTGCCATTCGTGGCACCTTGCAGCCCCTCGTGGCCCCCTCGCGTTGTTTCTTGGCCCCGTTGCAGCCCTTCGTGGCCCCCTCGCTGCCCTTCGCGGCCCCGTCGCAGCCCCTCGTGGCCTCCTGGCTGCCCTTCGTGGCCCCGTTGCAGCCCTTCGTGCCCCCCTCGCTTTGTTGCGTGGCCCCATTGTCGCCCTTCGTGGCCCCCTCGCTGCCCTTCGTGGCCCCGTTGCAGCCCTTCGTGGCCCCGTTGCAGCCCTTCGCGGCCCCCTCGCTGCCCTTCGTGGCCCCCTCCGTGCTTTTCGTTGCCCCAAATACGCATGCCCTTCGTGGCCCCCGCCCGTTCGCGCCCGTGGTGGCCCCACATGCATGCCCTTCGTGGCCCCGCTGTCGCCCTTCGTGGCCCCGCCGCTGCCCTTCGTGGCCCCGTTGCTGCCCTCATTGGCCCCGTCCTTGCCCTCCGCGGCCCAGTATACGTATGCCCTTCGTGGCCACCGTTCGTTCGCGCCCGTTGTGGCCCCATGTGCATGCCCTTCGTGGCCCCGCTGTCGCCGTTTGTGGCTCCCTCACTGTCCTACGTGGCCCAGTTGCTACCTTCAGTGGCCCCGTTGTTGCCTTCTGTGGTCCCGCATGATCTGCCCTCGGTGGCCCCCGCTCGTTCGCGCTCTTTGTGGCCCTATGCGCATGCCCTTCGTGGCCCCGTTGTCGCCCTTCGTGGCCCCCTTCCTGCCCTTCGTGACCCCGCTGTCGCCCTTCGTGGCCCCCTCGCTGCCCTTCGTGCCCCCGTTGCTGCCCTCAGTGGCCCCGTCCTTGCCCTCCGCGGCCCAGTATACGTATGCCCTTCGTGGCCCCCGCTCGTTCGCGCTCTTCGTTGTCCCATGCGCATTCCCTTCGTGTCCCCGCTGTCGCCCTCCGTGGCCTACTTCGTGCCCTTCGTGGCCCTGCTGTCGTTATCTCTCGCTCTCGCTTTCGCGCGTCGTCGTCGTCGCCGTCGCCGTCGTCGCCGTCGTCGTCGTCGTCGTCGTCGTCGTCGTCGTCGTCGTCGTCGTGGTCGGTCCCCTGTCTGTCCCTCTTGGGGTCAGGTCGACGGTCGGCGGCCGCCCCGCCGATCAGCGCTGCCGCTGGCCAGGCCGACGGTCCGCGGCCACCCCGCCGCTTGCCGGGGCCCGGCCTGCAGGGAAGAAAGGTCTACCCCCTAAAAGGGGTTCGATCGAAGACGAAAAGGGCGGGTGTCGAGGGTTTGGGAAATACGCGTTATTTGACATTGAGCAGATAAGGGTGAACAGTCTTAAACTGATTGTTGTTGTTGCTGCTGCTGCTGGTGTTGTTGTTGTTGTTGAACATTATTTATTCTAAAGAATAATTATTGTTGGGCCCCCTGGTGCGCGCCCCCCCTGCGCCGCCTAGGCCGCAGCTACATTTTCATCATTTTCGTGAGGAAGCCTCAGAAAAGAGGGTGTGTACAGGATCCGGTTGTTTTGTTGTAATCCGCTTTCCCTTGCAAAAAACAATAGAAAATGACATTTCTTGTTCTAATATAATCAAATTTCAAGAATCCCTTGCAAAAAATAAGGTAAAGTGGACATTCGCGCGCGCAAGACGAAATCCTTCCAAAACCTTAGTGTTCGCAGCGATTTTAACATAAAAACATCAAAAAACCAATGGTTTTTCAACAAAAAAATGTCAAAATCTCATCCCGCGCGCTCTTGCGGATTCGTAGGAAACCCAACACTTTTTAAACATTTCTGTCAAACGGGCTTTTGCGAGCAACTTTTTCGAACTTCTGCGACAACGGTTGCGCACCTGCCAGGGCCATCATCCCTGTCAAATAATACCATGCGGGACACATTCGTTTTTTCTTCGCGCGCGCACGCCGAAATCTCCAACAACCATCGGGACAATCATCGGGACAACGATCGGGACAACCACAACCATCAGGACAACCATCGGGACAACCATCGAGACAACCATCGGGACAACCATATCCTCTCTCTCTTGTGTATTCCCACATCCCTCAGGAATTTGCCCTAAAGATGTGATCAACTATCTTGTGAGTACGTATCATGTGTATCATGTGTATCATGTACCATATGCATCATATGCAACAGATGTTCTGTGGAAGGCTTAACAACTTCTGTGGGTTAACAAGGCTTAACAACTTCTGTGGGTGTACGAACGTAGGCTTAACAACTTCTGTGGGTGTGTACTCCACGCCAGTGTAGTAGCCACGGTCGTCCGCAGGCCACGAAGTGAAGTGTCCGAACGTCATAGGGCGGGAAGCTGGGTGTGGGTGGTGGCGAAGAGTCGTGTGGATATTTGGTAGAGCTTGCACTGCCCCCCCACAAAGTGGGGGTATTGGCTGGCGTCGCATGAAAACCCTGGCACTGGTGAGAACACTGAGCGTTCGGGTAAAGTGATTGTTGTTGTTGTTGTTGTTGTTGTTGTTGTTGTTGTTGTTGTTGTTGTTGTTGTTGTTGTTGAATTCTCATTTCTGAAGAATAATTATGGTTGATCCCCCCACCGGTGCATACTGTTTTTCTCAATCAAAGTGTGCCCTCGACGCTCGCACCCTGTTTTTTGACAGGGGAAATCTTCCTGCTCAAACTGGGCCCCTGGGCCCCGGGTTACAACAACAACGGCTCCCGCTTTAGACCTCCTTGCAATTTAGCCAGGACCCCCGCTCCCGCCCGAGATTTCCTCGCATTTTATGCAGGAATCGCGCTCCCGCTTGGGACTTCCTCACAAGTTATTCAGGAATCGCTCTCCCTGCGCTCTGGAGTCGCGCTCTCGCTGGAGACTTGCTTGCAATTTACTGAAGAATGGCCTTGCGTTGGGATTTCTTGCGATTTGCCCAAGCGCCGCGCTCCCGACACCCAGGCACCCAGGAGTCGCGCCCGTTGTGGCCCAATGTGCAAGCCTTTCGTGGCCCCGCTGTCGCCATTTGTGTCCCCCTCATTGTCCTACGTGGCCCAGTTGCTGCCCTCAGTGGCCCAATAGTTGCCTTCTGTGGCCCCGCATTATCTGCACTTCGTGGCCCCCGCTCGTTCGCGCTCTCGTGGTCCCATGCGCATTCCCTTCGTGTCCCCGCTGTCGGCCTTCGTGGCTTACTTCGTGCCCTTCGTGGCCCTGCTGTCGTTATCTCTCGCTCTCGCTTTCGCTCGTCGTCGCCGTCGTCGTCGTCGTCCCCGTCGTCTTCGACGTCGTCGTCGTCGTCGTCGTCGTCGTGGTCGGTCCCCTGGGAGTGCGTGCGCAGAAATGTTTGTTGATCACGATTTGTCGTTCTGTGGCCTATGCCCATAGCCTTTGGCTCCACAGATCAACCGGGGAATCCGGGGGCCACCTCCTGCATGCTGGGCGCGGCAGTCGCGCACTGGCAGTGGGCGGTCCTGGTGCTCCTGGTTTCGCTCCCCGAAGTGAGACGCTTCTCGCCAGAGCCAGCGGCGGAGGCGTCGCCTAGCCTCGAGTCGGTGGTCGCGACCGCCTTCGAGGAGTTGGACGCCAGGCGCGGGGGCCCGGCGCTTCCCTGACCTGACGACCCCGCGGGGGTCTCAGGCGCCGCCGATCGGCGCGAGCGGGCCCTCGAGCCGGTGGAGTGCCGCTGCGAGTGCCCGAGCTGCGAGTCCTCGACTGGAGGCGGCTGGACAGTGGCTCTGGGTCTTGTCTCGGTGGGCTTGCAAGTGAGGAGCTGGTGGACCCGCCGCAGAGATGGCGGCCCTGGCCCGCAACGCGAGGCTGGTGACGGAGACGGGCGGAAACGGCACATAAAAGTGTATATTGCCTAGGGTGCGGCCGGGGCAAGTAGTGGCGGTGAAGTACCCAGAAGATGTTCTTTGGCATAAGCGGCTTCTGATAGGCTCTAGCACGGAGGAGCTGGGAACACTGCCGGGCTGGAACTGGCGCGTGATGACCCCAGACGGCGATGAGTATGAAGAGGCAGTGGACGGGAGCCAGCCTGGTCCAACGAGGCTCGCCATGCTCACGCTAGAGGGGGGTGCGCCTCGAATGCTTCGAGGAAAGTTCTACAGGTTCAGGGAGTACCCGACGGACGCGCAGTTGGCTCGCAAGGCCGTGGAGCACTTCCGGGCCCAGGCCAGCGCTGGCACACCTCAGCCGTTGCCGAGACATTTCGTGGACGTGGACGGAGCGGCGCAACCCTGGCCAGCCGCGGCGGCTCACGAGATGGAGTCGGCGCTGGCCCCCCTGGGAGGCGGAGGCGACGTCGGCGGTGCATTGGTAGCCGCCGACTCGATTCGTACGGCGCCAGAGCACTGCTGGATCACCTACGGCCTGGAGGGGCCCGAGCCAGTCGGAAGCGTTGTGATGCCTGTGGATGGCGTGGATGTGTACGTCAGCGAGTCCGTGATGATGAAGCAGTATGGGGGTGGCCTCTTCGTGAAGTGCGTGATGGCGCGTCGCTCGGAGGTGGAGGCCCACTCTCGGGAGCTGTTGGATATCGCGTCTGCCCGCACCTGGTGACGAGGCTGCGGGTGGCCAAGGCACGGACACCCCCCGAGGCGACGGCAAAGGTGCTGCCGTGGAGGAGTGCAGGACCCTCTGGGTGGACTACGACCCCCGTGGCGAGCGTTTCAAGGAGTGGCGCCAGGTCTGTTTGGAGTCGCGCACGGAGACCTGGAGCGATGGACCCGTGGAAGGACCTCCCTCGCTTCTTCATTGGATGAACCAGACCGCTCGGCATGGTAGAAACCCGAAGATGTGGCTCGCGGACTTCTGCCGTGACAGGAGGATCAAGAAGTCAGATCGCGTGTTTCACGAGCTGCAGAATCTGGTCGAGGTTATCTATATCGGGGGCACGCTCGATCAGCTGAACATGCCGGCTTTGCAGTGCTTCGAGCGCATCAGCCGCCGTATATCGTCGATCGTGGATGCCTGCAGCGGTAGCGGCGGTCCGTCATGGCGGATGGCGAGGCACTACGAGGGCGTGTCAGGAGTGCTGGACAGCGTGTCTCCCGCCCTGCGACAGTGGGGCATCGAGCGAGCGAAGGGCGAGAACGAGCTGAACACCGCCCGCACTCGCGGGCTGAAGGGCGGCTCTGGCGAGGGTGACGAAGGTGGTGCTGACGAGGCTGAGAAGACGGGGGCGGCGGAGGGCGCGGCGGTGGCCGCGGCCGCGGTCGCGGCTCCGCCTCGAAGCCATGGCGGGCCAGGGGGCCCGGGCGCGCGCTCCCAACCCGGGCCCCCGACGCGTGGGAGCGGGGGCAGCGGCCCCCTCTGCGGGCACCAGAGACCTCTTCCCGCTGCCTCGGGAGGAGGCGCCCGCGCGGCCATCGAGCCAGGGCGGCGGGAGGCTGGCCAGGTGGCGCGCGCGCCGCCGGGAGAGCGATCTGGTTGACAGCGCGCTCAGCGCACTAAATTGGATGCATGGCTTCGAGCTCGGGCATGTGGCTCGGCCTGAGGGAGATGAGATGCAGCGGGGCGTGACGCAGTACGTCCATGGGCTGGCCCAGGGCGAGCGGCGCGCGTGCAGCGGGCTTGACGTGCCGCCGGCGCAGGTGGCCCTTCGGGAGTTGCTGCGCGGCCGTTCCCTGTATGGCGCGGGGCGGCCGACGACTCACTGGCGCCCTTTCAACTGCGCCGCCTGTTGCTGCCGGAGTCCGTGGAGGGTTCTCCCTACATCGGCGACGTCTGCGGCAGGAGGGGCCACTACTTCTTGGAGAGGGAGGGCGAGCGCATGCTGAAGCCCGTCGGCGAGGCCCAGGCGGACCTCGCGCGCGACGGCACCCAGTGCCACTGCGACCCCGCTCTGGTGAATCGCAGGACCGTTTACATTGCGTTTTCGAAGGATTTGATGGCGAGGGGCCTTGTCGACCTCGCGCTGCAGCCGCTCGAGAGCGTCGGCATCTTCTGCGTGTGGAAGAAGGGTCGTGAGCGACGACGACTTATACTTGATGCCCGCCGGTCCAATCAGTGGTTCAGACGGCCACCCAGCGTGGGCCTTATCATTGCGGAGGGCCTCAGCAGCATTGAGCTCGACGTCGACGATTCGGAGGTGGTGGGCCCCGAGTTGCTCGCAGAGATCGGGCGGGGGCTCTCTCTGACGATGGGCGTGGCCGATGTCAAGGACGCCTTCCACCGCTTGCGAATGCCGCAGTTCCCGAGACGGCACTTCTGCTTCCCGCCCGTCCGCAGCGGCGCCTTGGGCTTGAGTGGCCGAGAGGTGGAGGGCCAGGCTTTGACTGGCAACGAGCTGGTGTGGCCGTGCCCCGCGGCATTCCCGATGGGCTTCTCGCGGAGCCTTTTCTTCTGCCAGGTGTCCGGCGACGAGCTCGCTGGCAGCGTGGCGTCACTGGGGGCAGAGGCCCTGCTCCGTGACCGCGGGAGGCCGCTGATACTTGATGGAGAGCGACAGGGCTCTCTTCGGCACTACATCTACGTGGACAACATGGGCGTGATGGGCACCGACCAGACCAGCGTCGAGGGCACGCTGGAGGACGTGGTGGGAGCGTTCTCCAGGAAGGGGCTGCTGGTGCACGATCAGGCCGTCAGCTCTGACGTCGTCGAGGTGCTCGGTGTCGAGGTCGACGGGCAGACGATGCAGACTCGGGCGACTGGGAGGAGGCGGCTGCGGGCTCGGCAGGCCATAGCGGGGCTGCTGCAGCGGGGCCGCTGCTCGGGCAGCGCGCTTGAGGTGCTGTTAGGGCACCTCGCCTTCCTGGCGATGTCCCGCCGAGCAGTGCTATCGTGCTTTCATGCATGCTACGCCTTTGTGTAGAAAAACTACCTCCAGGCGAAACCATTGTGGCCCGCAGTGATTGAGGAGCTTCGCGTTTTTTCTGGCCTTCTCGTTTTTCTCTGCAGCGACTGGGCCCGTCCCTGGACCCGGCTTGCGGTCGCCTCGGATGCTTCTGAGCGCGGCTGCGGAGCCGCAGAAGCCTGGTGGCCCATCGAGTTGGTCAAGGAGACTGGCCGACGTCGGGAGAGAGACAGGTTTCTCGTGCCAGAGGCGGCGAACGCCCGCGCCTCCGCTTTGGGAGAGGATTTCGCCTCGACTGCCCCCGCCTCCCTCCTAGATCGCGCCGAGGGTGTTTTAGGCAAAGGAGGGGCCGTAGGTTTGAGAGCGGCGCTGCCCCCCGGCGTCCGGGACCTGGACCCTGAGTTTTTGGAGGTTCCTCGGGAGGGGCTCGCGCCCGAGCTTTGGAGCCCGACCTCGTGGGGTCCCTGGCGTTGGAAACGGGGGGCTGCGCACCTGGAGGCTCGTGCCTTAGTCATGAATCTGCGCAGATTGGCCCTCCTTGCGTTCGGGCGCAATCTTCGACAGGTGCTGCTCGTGGATAACACGCATGTGCGCCTCGCGTTCGATGGGTGTCGAGCCAGAGACTACCTTCTGCTGAATCAAGTACGTCGTTTATGTAGTTACTGCCTCGCAAAGAACATCAGTGCCGTGGTTCGGTGGATTCCCTCGGAACTTAACGGTGCTGATGGTCCTTCACGAATGTACGACCCCTCCAATGGGGTAGATTGCAAACCACGGGGGGAGGGCGCTTTAAAGGTTGATGGAGCGCGGGTCCTCAGAGAGAGGTCCGCTTTAGAACAGGCTGTGGATTCCGCTTCTGTCTCGTTGCTGCCTGGTCGGCAGCCGACATCGGGCCGCGTGGCCGTTTTGGCTCCAACCAGCGGGGCCTCGGCTCCTTGTGGCTTCGATCGAGCCAGTCTTCTATCTTCGAATCCTGCCAGCGGTTCAGAGAACTCATGTCGTGGCGCCGCGCCGTCTGGCCTAGAGCCAGATGAGGAGGCGGACGCTGGCGCCCCCCGCTGGCCCCGATCGCGCCAAGACGGTGAGCGCGGGCCGGCGGAAGCGGGAGCTGGGCGCCCTGCAGGAGGCCGCGGCCTTGCCGCAGGCAAAACGAGCCAGGCTGCTGCCGCCGGCGGGGCCATCCAGAGGCTGGGAGGCTCCGCCAGCCTCGCCCCCGCCCAGCCTGGAGGAGCTGGCCCAGGAGGCGGAGGCTCCGCGCGGCACCCGAGGCGCCGCAGCGTCGCGGCAGGGCGGTGCTCAGCCGAGTGGTTCGAGCAGCACTGGGACGACGTCCGAAGGCGGGGGGTCGCCAGGCGCAGGGCGAGAGCGGGTGCCTCGTCGGCGGCGCAAGCGGCGGGTGATGAACTACGTGGCGGAGGCCTGCGAGCTGCTGAACTCGGGCAGCAGTCTGCTCGAGCAGAAAGCTGTGCAGGAGCAGACCCGACGGCAGTATCAGGCCGAGCTGGAGCGCTGGAAAAGTCACTCTCGCATCGACGACGTAAATAGGTTCAGCGACGAGGAGGTCGACGAGTCACTGGTGCGTCTGTTCGAGAGAGACTTCTTCTTGGGCGAGCAGGCCCACCGATGGGGCCAAGCTGATGGCCGCCCTGATGCACGCGGAGCCGCGTTTCGGGCGGCTGGGCGACCGTCGAACCCCCAGGGCCTGGCGAGCACTGAAGGGCTGGCGGCGGCTGGCGCGAGGGAGGTCAAGGCGCCCAGAGCCGCTCTGCCTGTGGGCGGGAATGGCCAACGAGACGACGAAGCGGGGAGAGGCAAACATGGCGCTGTTTGTCTTGCTCTCAGTGAGTACATACCTGAGGCCCAGCAGCATCCTCGCCTTGGGGCCGGGGAGCTTCCTGGCGCCCAAGTCCGCCCGCGGACGCTGGAGCCTGCTGGTGCATCCGGCCGAGAGAGGAGTGCCAGACAAGGTCGGGGAGTGCGACCACTCGATGATGCTCGACAGCCCGTAGCTCCAGTTTATTAGTCCTCTCCTGCATATCTTGGCAAATCAGACCAGTCGAAAGGCGGTCTGGGGGTTCGGATACTGGGAGTACCTGAAGATGTTCAATCAGTGTGCCAATGCGTTGAACGCAACGGTGGTGCCGTACCAGACCAGGCATTCAGGTGCCTCGATCGACAGAGAGAACAGATGGAGAAGCCTTGCGGAAGTAAAGCAACGGGGAGGATGGAAAGCCGACAGCAGCGTGATGAGGTACGAAAAACATGCCCGATTTCGACGCAGCGAGCTGCGTTTCCCGTCAAACCTCCTGCAGCACCTTCGGGCATGCGAATCGCAGCTCGAGGATGTTATCCTGCGGGGCAAGGTGGTAACGCGGTGCGATTAGACGTGAGTCGGGGGCAGTGGTTCATCGATGTATTCTCGGGAGCAGGAGGCGCGGCTCGCGCCCTGAGAAGTAACGGCTTTGCTTGTAGCGAGTTGGACTTGAAGAAAGGTTTTGACATTCTCGACCGCCTGTCCTTAGTTAAGCTTTTGTCCGACGTTAGAGCTGGAAACATCGCAGGAGCCATGATAGCTTTACCACGCACCTCCTTTTTCAATGGCCCAAGCAGGGCGACTTCGGTCCGATATCTTCCCAATGGGGCTTCCCAACCTAGAGCCCCACTTGCAGGCCCGTGTGGACCACGGGAACGCTTTGGTGAAAGCAACTGCGCAGCTTATCAAGGCGTGTGTGTCCCAGCAAGTGCCGTGGGACCTGGAGAATCCTGGTAGTTCGTGCGCTTTCAAGGCTCCTCCAGGCTGCCCAGAGTTTTTACGACTAGGCTGGTGCCACGAGATAGTATGCGATCAGTGCCAGTATGGCTCTCGATGACGAAAACGAACAAAGTTCTTCGTAGAAAATATTTGTGTCGATGACTGTGGGCGCCTAGGCAAACAGTGTAGGGCCCACAGAGGCCACTGTTCTAGAACAGGAAAAGCGCATTGGCATCTCTCGGGTAAGTCTAATGAGGGCATTCACTGGACAGCGCTTGCCGCCGAGTACCCACGCGCGCTGGCGCGGGACCTTGCTTTTACCCTCTCAGCCCCCTGCAGATCGAAGCTGCTAGGTTGTTGAGAGGGCCTTGGTTTTCTGCCTTTGACTCCCATTGACGCCGTCTCTCGCTCGCTTTCAGGATCCCCTCTTGGGATCTGTGAACATTTGGTTTGGGATGGTTTGGGGCGATAGGCGTCCGCTGCGCGAAGACGCTGCCAGTGAGACTCGAGACGCATTCTCCGCTGTGTGAGAGACTAAACATGGGAGTGCGTGCGCAGAAATGTTTGTTGATCACGATTTGTCGCTCTGTGGTCTATGCCCATAGCCTTTGGCTCCACAGATCAACTGGCCCTCCCCCCCAACCCCTTTTGTTGATATTTCATTTTGTTCTGTGTATCGGTCACTCGTCTCACATGGGGCGATAGGCGTCCGCTGCGCGAAGACACTGCCAGAAAGACTCGAGACGCATTCTCCGCTGTGTGAGAGACTAAACATGTCCGTTCCTCTTGGGGTCAGGTCGACGGTCCGCGGCCGCCCCGCCGATCAGCGCTGCCGCTGGCCAGACCGACGGTCCGCGGCCGCCCCGCCGCTTGCCAGGGCCCGGCCTGCAGGGAAGAACGGTATTTTGATCGAAGACGAAGAGGGCGGGTATCGAGGGTTTGGGAAACACGCGTTATTGGACATTCGAGCATATAAGGGCGAACAGTATTCTTCTTCTTCTTATTATTATTATTAGTAGTAGTAGTAGTAGTAGTAGTAGTAGTAGTAGTATCATGATCATTATTATTATTATTGTTATTGCTACTATTATTGTTGTTGTTGATGAGATGGTTGAACCCTCATTCCTGAAGAACAAGTATTGTTGATCCCCCTCAACGGTGCATATTGTTTTTCTCAATCCAAGTGTGCCCTTCCGCGCTCGCGCCCTGTTTTTTGATGGGGAAAGTCTTGATGCTCAAACTGTGCCCCTGGCCCCCAGGTTACATCAACAACGGCTACCGCCTGAGACGCCCTCGCAGTTTAGCCAGGACCCCCGCTCCCGCCCGAGACTTCCTCGCATTTTATGCAGGAATCGCGCTCTCGCTTGGGACGTCCTCGCAGTTTCTTCAGGAACCACTTTCCCGGCGCTCTGGAGTCGCGCTTTCGCTGGAGACTTGCTTGACATTTTGTGAAAATGGCGCCCTTCCGTTGGAATCTCTTGCAACTTAGCGCCGCGCTCCCAACACCCAGGCACCCAGGAGTCGCGCTCACGCTTAGGATTCCTTCACAGATTACCTAGGATCGGGATCTCGCTGCCCTTCGTGGCCCCGTTGCAGCCCTTCGTGGCCCCCTCGTTTTGTTTCTTGGCCCCGTTGCAGCCCTTCGTGGCCCCTTGCTGCCCTTCGTGGCCCCCTCGCAGCCCTTCGTGGCCTCCTCGCTTTGTTTCGTTGCCCCGTTGCAGCCCTTCGTGGCTCCCTCGCTGCCCTTCGTGCCCCCCCTCGCTGCTCTTCGTTGCCCCAAATACGCATGCCCTTCGTGGCCCCCGCTCGTTCGCGCCCGTGGCCCCGCTGTCGCCCTTCGTGGCCCCGTCGCTGCCCTTCGTGGCCCCTTTGCTGCCCTCAGTTGCCCCGTCCTTGCCCTCCGCGGCCCAATCTATGCCCTCCGTGGCCCCCGCTCGTTCGCGCCCGTTGTGGCCCCATGTGCATGCCCTTCGTGGTTCCGCTGTCGCCGTTTTTGGTCCCTTCACTGTCCTACGTGGCCCAGTCGCTACCTTCAGTGGCCCCATCGTTGCCTTCTGTGGCCCCGCATTATCTGCCCTTCGTGGCCCCGCTCGTTCGCGCTTTTCGTGGCCCCATATGCATTCCCTTCGTGTCCCTGCTGTCGCCCTTCATGGCCTACTTCGTGTCCTTCGTGGCCCTGCTGTCGTTCTCTCTCGCTCTCGCTTTCGCTCGTCGTCGGCTTCGCCGTCGTCGTCGTCGTCGCCGTCGTCGTCGACATCGTCGTCGTCGTCGTTGTGATCGGTCCCCTGTCCGTCCCTCTTGGGGTCGGGTCGACGGTCCGCGGCCGCCCCGCCGATCAGCGCTGCCGCTGGCCAGGCCGACGGTCCGCGGCCGCCCCGCCGCCTGCCGGGGCCTGGCCAGCAGGGAAGAAAAGTATACCCCCCAAAAGGGGTTTCGATCGAAGACGAAAAGGGCGGGTATCGAGGGTTTGGGAAATACGCGTTATTGGATACTCGAGCAGATGAGGGCGAACAGTCTTCAAATGATTGTTGTTGTTGTTGATGAATTCTCAGTTCTAAAGAGCCATTGCTGTTGTTGCCCCCCCCCCTCCGGTAATCATTGCATTTTTCAATGATCATGTTTCTCCCGGGGCTCGCACCCCGTTTCTTACAAGGGGGTGAGGGGCCACCAATCTGCGCTGATGGGTCCCGAGCTACAACAGCAATGGCTCCCGCCTGATACTTCCTCACAATGTGTTCCTCTCGCGCGGGATTTCCTGACAATTCATACAGGACTCGCGCTCTCGCGTGGGACTTCTCGCAATTTATTCAGACGCTGCGCCCTCGACACTCAGGAATCACGTTCTCGCTGTGGGTTTCCTTACGATTCATGTGGGAATCGCGTTATCGTTCGAGGTTTCCTCGCGATTCATGAAAGACGCACGCTTCAGCAACCCGCCTGCTCCTTGTCCCTTCCTTCCATCCGCCTTCTATTCCCCTGCAGTAGTACCGCACGACATACTCTTTGGTCGCGGCCGCGAGACAACCATCAGGCGGCGAAGGCAACGTCCGGGCCACGGGCGAGGCGAATTGGCTAAAACAGAGGCGCTGGCCGGCCCTCTCAGACGGCAGCTGCAGGCTGGGCGACACCGCGCGACATACGCGGTGCATGTAAGAAATATACACCATTATGGGACCGATCGAAGACGAAGAAGGCGGGTGCCGAGGGTTTGGGATATACGTGTTGGCTGGCACGCGAACAGATAATAGCGAAGAGTCTTGGACTTATCGTTGTTGCGGTTGTAATTGCTGTTATCTTAAGGCTGCCGCCTCTGCCGCCGACCCCAAATGAAGCCTTGTGTTTTCTTAGTTTTCAGGTGTCGCTGCGAGCTTTTCCCGCAACATTGGTGGAGAGAGGGGGGTAGTGTTCATATGGAGTAATTGTAGCCGAGGGCAGCGCTGCAGCTGGAACGCGATACGGAACGAGCGGGAGCCCGGGTCGAATGCGCGTGAGTGTGTGTGTGTGTGTTGTGTTGTGTGTTGTGTGTTGTGTGTTGTGTGTTGTGTGTTGTGTGTTGTGTGTTGTGTGTTGTGTGTTGTGTGTGTTGTGTGTGTTGTGTGTGTTGTGTGTGTTGTGTGTGTTGTGTGTGTTGTGTGTGTGTGTTGTGTGTGTTGTGTGTGTTGTGTGTGTTGTGTGTGTTGTGTGTGTGTTGTGTTGTGTGTGTTGTGTGTGTGTGTGTGTGTGTGTGTGTGTGTGTGTGTGTGTGGCGTGCTTTTGTGTGTGCGTGTGTTTTTCCTCTCTCTCTCTCTCTCTCTTCTCTCTGGGGGGTGTCGGTCGGTTTTGGGCGAGAAATGGTGGGATGAGGGGTCCCAAGAACAGATGCTCCATGGGGTGGGGGGGCCAGGGCACGGTGGGGGCGCGTTGGGGGGTGTCGGTCGGTTTTGGGCGACAAATGGTGGGGTGGGGGGTTCCAAGAACATATGGTCCATGGGGTGGGGGTGCCGGGGCGTGGTGGGGCGTGGGGGGGGCGTCGTTCGGTTTTGGGCGAAAATGGTGGGGTGGGGGTCCCAAGAACAGAGCTCCATGGGGTGGGGTGCCGGGGCGTGGTGGGGGCTGGGGGTTCGGTCGGTTTTGGGGGAGAAATGGTGGGGTGGGGGGTCCCAAGAACAGAATCTCCATGGGGTGGGGTGCCGGGGCGTGGTGGGGGCGGTGAGGGTCGTCGGTTTTGGGCGAAAATGGTGGGGTGGTGGTTCCAAGAACAGATCGCTAGCTCGATGGGGTGGGGGTGCCCGGGCGTGTGGGGGCGTGTGGGGGGCGTCCGACGGTTTTGGGCGAGAAATGGGTGGGGTGGGGGGTCCCAAGAACAGTTTCTCCATGGGGTGGGAGTGCCGGGGCGTGGTTGGGGCGTGGGGGGGTGTCGGTCGTTTTGGGCGAGAAATGGTGGGGTGGGGGTCCCAAGAACAGAGGCTCCATTGGGGTGGTGTTTGGTGCCAGTGACGTGCGTGGGGGGTGTCGTTCGGTTTGGGGCGAGAAATGGGGGGGTGGGGGGTCCAAGAACAGATGCTCCATGGGGTAGGTGGGGTTGCTGGGGCGTGGTGGGGGCGTTGGGGGGGGGGTTGTTTTTTCGGGGGGGGGTTTTTCTTTCTTTTGGTTTTGGGCGGAGAAATGGTGGGGTGGGTCCCAAGAACAGTGCTCCATGGTGTGGGGTGCCGGGGATTGGTTGGGGGGCGTGGTGGGGGGACTGTCGGTCGGTTTTGGGCGAGAAATGGCGGGGTGGGGGGTCCCAAGAACAGAGGCTTCACGGGGTGGGAGTGCCGGAGCGTGGTGGGGGGCGCGGTGGGGGGTATCGGTCGGTTTTGGGCGAGAAATGGTGGGGTGGGGGGTCCCAAGAACAGAGGCTCCATGGGGTGGGAGTGCCGGGGCGTGGTGGGGGGCGCGGTGGGGGGTATCGGTCAGAGGCCCAAGAACAGAGGCTCCATGGGGCAGGAGTGCCGGGGCGTGGTGGGGGGCGCGGTGGGGGGTATCGGTCGGTTTTGGGCGAGAAATGGTGGGGTGGGGGGCCCCAAGAACAGAGGCTCCATGGGGTGGGAATGCCGGGCGTTGTGGGGGGCGCGGTGGGGGGTATCGGTCGGTTTTGGGCGAGAAATCTAGTGGGGTGGGAGGTCCCAAAACTAGAGGCTCCAGAGGGTGGGGATGTCGGGCGTGGTGGGGACGTGTGTGTGGAGTGTCGGTCGGTTTTGGGTAAGAAATGGTGGGGTGGGGGGTCCCAAGAACAGAGGCTCCATGGGGTGAGAGTGCCGGGGCGTGGCGGGGGGCGCGGTGGGGCGTATCGGTAGGTTTTGGGCGAGAAATTGCGGGGGTCGGGGGTCCCAAGAACAGAGGCTCCATGGGGTGGGAGTGCCGGGGCGTGGTGGGGGGCGCGGTGTGGGGTATCGGTCGGTTTTGGGCGAGAAATGGTGGGGTGGGGGGTCCCAAGAACAGAGGCTCCATGGGGTGGGAGTGCCGGGGCGTGGTGGGGGGTGGTGGGGGATCGGTCGGTTTTGGGCGAGAAATGGTGGGGTGGGGGGTCCCAAGAAACAGAGGCTCCATGGGGTGGGAGTGCCGGGGCGTGGTGGGGGGCGCGGTGGGGGGTATCGGTCGGTTTTGGGCGAGAAATGGTGGGGTGGGGGGTCCCAAGAACAGAGGCTCCATGGGGTGAGAGTGCGGGGGCGTGGTGGGGGGCGCGTATCGGTCGGTTTTGGGCGAGGGGGGGAGAACAGATGCTCCGTGTGGTGCGGGTGCCGGGGCGTGGTAGGGGCGTGGTGGGGGGGGTCGGTCGGTTTTGGGCGCGAAATGGTGGGGTGGGATGCTCCGTGTGGTGCGGGTGCCGGGGCGTGGTAGGGGCGTGGTGGGGGGGGTCGGTCGGTTTTGGGCGCGAAATGGTGGGGTGGGTGGTCCCAAGAACAAATGCTCCATGGGGTGGGGGTGCTGGGGCGTGGTGGAGGCGTGGTGGGGAGTGTCGGTCGGTTTTGGGCGAGAAATGGTGGGCTGGGGGGTCCCAAGAACAGATGCTCCATGGGGTGGGGGTGCCGGGGCGTGGTGGGGGCGTGGTGGGGGGTGTCGATCAGTTTTGGGCGAGAAGTGGTGGGGCGGGGGGTCCCCAGAACAAATGCTCCATGGGGTGGGGGTGCCGGGGCGTGGTTGGGGGGCGTGGTGGGGGGTGTCGGTCGGTTTGGGGCGAGAAATGGTGGGGTGGGGGGTTCCAAGAACAGATGGTCCATGGGGTGGGGGTGCCTTCGTGGCCCCATAGGGAGCTTCACCGAAGGCGCCAGAGGCTGCGTTCGCATGTGCCTAACGCACACACATTTCGGCACACTCATCACACGTTTCCGGCACCGACAGCCCCAATGGCTGCGTTCGCATGCGCCCACCGCACTTATTTCGGTACAACTCTCACACGCTTCGTGGCCCCATGGGGAATTTCACCGACGGCCCCAATGGCTGCGTTCGCATGCGCCCCCCGGACAAACTTCGGCACACCCCTCATACGTTTCGTGGCCCTGTGGGGAGCTCCTCCGGATGCGGTGCATACAACGACGGTGCTCACAACTGCATATGGTTGGGTCTTTCGCCAGACTAATGTTTTTTGTTTGTTCCTCTCTCTCTCTCTCTCTTTCTCTCTCTCTCTTGTCGTTCATTCCTCTCGGCCGAGCGAACTGCCGCCGAGCGCGGCTGCCTGCTGCCGCCGCTCGCTGGCCACACAGCGGACCTCCCGGCGCCGCCACGCTTCTCTTCCCGAGCCGCTCGCCAGGCAGACCGCAGCGTTGCGAACAAAGCAGGAGGATGAGGAGGAGGACCAGGGATGAGCGATGACCGCTGAGCGATGAGCGACGAGGTACGGGCGCGGAGCAAGGCAGCGCCATCGTCGCGCATGTAGGGTGGCAGTCGAAGACAGTGGCCCTGAATTCTTGTCTCGCCTGTCTGATACTGCTCTCGTTCAGGCATCGCGCATCGGTTGTTTCCTACACTATGCAGCAGTAGTGCAACTCTTCTCCTCCTCTCCGAGTGTCGGTTGGACGCTGGCGGTGGTGCTCCTAGAAGCAGTCGTCTATTGCCTGCCTAGTGCTCAAGTGGCGCTCTTCAGTGCCCGTTAGCTGCTTGGCCAGTGTTTCTCAATCACTTCTGTCCAACGCCTGGTGCGTAATAGCCCCGTGCCTGGCCGGGGCTCGGCTGATTCCCGTCGAGCTGACACATTTCAGTGGTTCAATATGGAGCCCGCAGGGCGGGAGCCCCCCCCCCCTGGCCAGCTATCACGCAAAGCTCCCCCCACTGGACACGCGTCTAGGGCTTCTTGTGGCTGTGTTGGCGTCCTTTGGGGGCGGTTCGTGCAGTTTTCTGGGCCGTCTTGGGGTGACTGTGCGCCATCTTGAAGCTTTCCTGAGCCGTTTAGAAGGCCAACCAGTGGCTTTGGGGCTTCCGTGTGGTTCAGATGACTTGCGTGAGCGTTTGTGCGTGTGTGCGTGTGTGCACCACGTCTAGTGTGAAGGCCTTACGGCCGGTGCCGCCGACACA
>CAUYUJ010021082.1:384686-394686 GCA_963575745.1 Prorocentrum cordatum | reverse complement strand
ATCCCTCCCGCCCATCCCTCCCCATTGCACTGATATGTCCTTATCCAGGGACGCGTGCCATAGCGGACCTGGACATCCAAAAAGGACCCCATCGCGTCATGCGCAATCTGGAAAAGGGGAGCTTCGTACATTGGAGGGGCAGGAAGAGATGGAGGAGGAGAGGAGGAGGGGGAGGATGAGGCGGAGAAGGAGGACCAGTGTAAACCCAAGACTTCTCTACGATGTTGGAATACTCCCTCCCTCTAAGGTTCCACTACATAGCACCTCTAACATTCATTGCCGCTGAGGGAAGTGCCCCATTGGGAGACAACTGTGTGAACATTTTGAAGCGTACCAAGCATCATTCTCATGACTTCAACGCCACGAGTCAACTTGAATGTTGCGTCCTGGCGATCATGCATCGTGCCAGAACGCTGTTTCTGGGATATCAACACTGCGAATCAACGTATCCGTTGCGCCCTGACAATCCTGAATCGTTTGAATGTGCGCGGCGCTAAGGCGAGCCACATGTTGAAAACGACCCGCCCTGATTCCGTGAATTGTTTGCACTGTTGTAAAACGAATGTGCGCGGCGCCAAGGCGAGAGCCACATTTGAAATCCATCTGTCCTCAAGCCGTGAAGCTCTTGCGAATTTTTAAGACGAGTGTGCGCGGCGCTGAGGCCAGAGCCACATGTTGAAAACCACCCGCCCTCCCTTAATTATGCTGTTGCCAGTTTCTAAGCTTCAGGCTCATAGGTGATAAGGAAGTCTCAGGCGGAACGCCCAGCCCGCCCTTCCGACTGGCCTCGGGGTGCGACAGGGAGGAGTTATTCATAAGAAAGAGGAGTGGGAGGAGTAGGATGAGCAGGAGGAAGGGGAGGAGGATGAGGAAGCAGGAGGACGAGGAGGAACAGCAGCAGAAGCAGGATGTGGAGTTGGAGAAGCGGGAAGAGGATTAGGAGGGGAAAGGAGCGGGGCGACAGAGATGAGGAAGTATATGTCGCCCACGATGAGGCGAGAGGGCCATTCTGAACGATGGGGGCAAGGCACCGATGCAGAAATGAGGCCAACCCTGTTGCGGGAGCACCATTTCCAGACGTTAAACGCTCCGAATGCAACAAGCCATACGAAATAACAACATTTCAAATTATGTGTGCGGAAGGCAGTACATTTGCGGAGGGGGTCGTTCCAATCCATGGCCATCGTCAGTGGAGACAGGATAATCATATCCATACTGAACAATTTTGGTGGGTGGACGGATTTTGAAGGCCCTGCGACCGATACCTCCGACCCTGTTCGCTAGGAAGAGGAGGAGACGAAGTAGGAGGAGGATGAGGATATGGAGGAGGAGGAGGAGGAGGAGGAGGCGGAGGATGGGAGGGGCAAAGGGTACTTAGAGCGGAGACGGCGATGATGGCGACGACGACGACGACAAGGACGAGGACGACGACGGCTCAGACGGAAAAGCGTTAAGGGGGAGAAGTCGAACGGGAAAGCTTTTCCAAGAGAGGGGTGCTTCCCCTGTGGGGGATAATCCCCCCTGGGCCCATCCCCCCGGGAAGTCCCGTGGGACCCCCTGTGGGACCCCCGCGGGACACCCCCCGGGGCAGCCCCCTGGCGCCGGCGCCCTCCTCCTCAGCGGGGAAGGGATTTGAATGGAAGGGCTTCCCCTCGACTCGAGGACGACGCTCCCGGATTTCCCCCAGAGGGGGCTGGCTCTCCCCCCAGGGTGAGTCGCAAGCCCAGGGGCCCTGCACCCCATCCTCCGCGGGACCCCCGCCCCCTCCCCTTGCGGCCCCCCCTCCCCAGGACAACCCTCCCCCCTCCAGCGGGGGCGGAATCAAGGAAAGTGGCTTCTGGTTGGCTCGATAAGTACGTTGCTCGATGTTTGGTTTGCTGGATTTGCTGACGACGTGGATGGAAATCCATGGGAGTGGCCTGTGAGGCGTTCGTGCGCCTTGCAGAGAACAGAACAGCGGGGCGTCGAACGGAAAAGCGTCCTTGACTTGCACTGACAACACGATGCTGTAACAAGTGCTCTCTGACTAGAAGGTACTTCTTACGAACATGTGTACGGCTGCAGGTACACTGTGCCTGCAGCCTTTTTGAGAACAACCAGGAAGCACGTGGAAACTGAACAACTATGTATTTTTAACGCGCCATTTAGCATTCTGGACGCTTCGCGTAACTTTAAGTCGGGCATGTCCTTCTACAGGAGGAACATTCAAACATAGTATTACCCCGGCAAAGCAACCTAACCGCGATGTGTAGGAGCGTATCTGGAAGCATATATGAGAATCCAGTTAGAGAATTCTGTTGTTCTCGCAGTCGTAGTCGCATTCGAGATGACAGTCGCAGTGGCAACGGCAGTCGCAGTCACAGCCTCAGCCTCAGCCTGCCTCAGCCTCAGCCTCAGCCTGCCTCAGCCTCAGCCTGCCTCAGCCTCAGCCTCAGCCTGCTTCAGCCTCAGCCTCAGTCTGCCTTCAGCCTCGGCCTCAGCCTCAGCCTGCCTCAGCCTCAGCCTGCATCAGCCTCAGCCTCAGCCTCAGCCTGCCTCAGCATCAGCCTGCCTCAGCCTCAGCCTCAGCCTGCCTCAGCCTCAGCCTCAGCCTGCTTCAGCCTCAGCCTCAGTCTGCCTTCAGCCTCGGCCTCAGCCTCAGCCTGCCTCAGCCTCAGCCTGCCTCAGCCTCAGCCTCAGCCTCTTCAGCCTCAGCCTCCTGCCTCAGCCTCAGCCTCAGCCTGCCTCAGCCTCAGCCTGCATCAGCCTCAGCCTCAGCCTCAGCCTCAGCCTGCCTCAGCATCAGCCTGCCTCAGCCTCAGCCTCAGCCTCAGCCTCAGCCTCAGCCTCAGCCTCAGCCTCAGCCTCAGCCTCAGCCTCAGCCTCAGCCTCAGCCTGCCTCAGCCTCGCCTCAGCCTCAGCCTCAGCCTGCCTCAGCCTCAGCCTCAGCCTCAGCCTGCAGCCTCAGCCTGCAGCCTCAGCCTCAGCCTCAGCCTGCCTCAGCCTCAGCCTGCCTCAGCCTCAGCCTGCCTCAGCCTCAGCCTCAGCCTGCCTCAGCCTCAGCCTGCCTCAGCCTCAGCCTTCAGCCTCAGCCTCAGCCTCAGCCTCAGCCTGCAGCCTCAGCCTGCATCAGCCTCAGCCTCAGCCTCAGCCTCAGCCTCAGCCTCAGCCTCAGCCTCAGCCTGCTTCAGCCTCAGCCTCAGTCTGCCTTCAGCCTCGGCCTCAGCCTCAGCCTGCCTCAGCCTCAGCCTGCATCAGCCTCAGCCTCAGCCTGCCTCAGCATCAGCCTGCCTCAGCCTCAGCCTCAGCCTGCCTCAGCCTCAGCCTCAGCCTGCTTCAGCCTCAGCCTCAGTCTGCCTTCAGCCTCGCCTCAGCCTCAGCCTGCCTCAGCCTCAGCCTGCCTCAGCCTCAGCCTGCATCAGCCTGCAGCCTCAGCCTCAGCCTCAGCCTGCCAGCCTCAGCCTGCCTCAGCCTCAGCCTCAGCCTCAGCCTCAGCCTCAGCCTCAGCCTCAGCCTCAGCCTCCTCAGCCTCAGCCTGCCTCAGCCTCAGCCTCAGCCTGCCTCAGCCTCAGCCTCAGCCTGCTTCAGCCTCAGCCTCAGTCTGCCTTCAGCCTCGGCCTCAGCCTCAGCCTGCCTCAGCCTCAGCCTGCATCAGCCTCAGCCTCAGCCTCAGCCTCAGCATCAGCCTGCCTCAGCTCAGCCTCAGCCTGCCTCAGCCTCAGCCTGCTTCAGCCTCAGCCTCAGCCTTCAGCCTCGGCCTCAGCCTCAGCCTGCCTCAGCCTCAGCCTGCATCAGCCTCAGCCTCAGCCTCAGCCTGCCTCAGCCTCAGCCTCAGCCTCAGCCTGCCTCAGCCTCAGCCTCAGCCTGCTCAGCCTCAGCCTCTGCCTTCAGCCTCGGCCTCAGCCTCAGCCTGCCTCAGCCTGCCTCAGCCTCAGCATCAGCCTGCCTCAGCATTCAAAATGTGGCCCGGGAATGGAGTTCTGGGAACTCGAAGAACACGAAGTGGCCTACAGTTGGCTCCGGGCATTCAAAATCATGCCCAGGAATGGAGTTCTGGGAACTCGAAGACCACGAAGTGGCCTACAGTTGGCTCCGGGCATTCAAAATCATGCCCAGGAATGGAGTTCTGGGAACTCGAAGAACACGAAGTGGCCTACAGTTGGCTCCGGGCATTCAAAATCATGCCCAGGAATGGAGTTCTGGGAACTCGAACTCGAAGAACACGAAGTGGCCTACAGTTGGCTCCGGGCATTCAAACTCATGCCCAGGAATGAAGTTCTGGGAACTCGAAGACCACGAAGTGCGTTACTGTTGGCTAAAAAAGGAGTCCCCGGATTCCCGCGGCACCCGTCCGGCATCTGCCCAGACCCCCTTGGGGAGTCGTGATGCTCTCTTTTGAGACCACTAGAAACCTATCAGTCTTCGCTGTTAGGTAAAAACAAGTCAGGGGACGAATTATGTTGAGTCTTTTCTTAATATTTGTTTTTTGTGCTATCTTTGATTTTTCGTCAAATCCGTCTGTAGGGGGACCCCATCAGTCCATCCAGAAACGATGCCCAGGCGAATTGCCCTGATCAGGGAGGTGGAGTAGCATGCAGTGGAATGAAGGGCTGGGGAAACCGTTACACCCCAAGAGGGTAAAGATGGAGGAGGAAGAGGAGGAGGAAGAGGAGGAGGAGGAGGAGTAGGAGGAGGAGGAGGAGCAGGACTTGGCGTATGAGGAAGAGGAGGAGCAGGAGGGCGGGCAGAAAGGCCAGAGGCCTCTAGGATGCCTCTCGGAGTCTCGTCGGATGTCTCTGGAGAGCTTTTTGGAGTCCTCTTGAGTTGTCTTGGGGGCCTCTTGGCGGTCCAGGAGGCCTCTTGGAGCGTCTTGGGTGCCTCGGGGAAGGGCAGCGTAGCGTATCCAGATATCCGATGTCTTGATTATTTACACGGGGACCCCAAAAAATCCGACCCATTCCCCAGGGGCGGTCTTCAATCCCGAGCCGTTTCTTGAAGGTCCTGGCCCAGGACCGTCAAGAACCGGCTCGGGAGTGCCAAGAGAGGTCAAGAACGGCGAGCACTTTCCGTCGCGATTTTTTGCACGGAGCGAGCATGTCAGGTGGAGAAGGGAGGAGGAGGGTGGAGGACATGTCTAGACCTCCCAGGTGTGTTTCGATCGGATAGGGTCGGATGATCGCGCCGCATTGCCGATGCATCGCTGATGCGGCTCGATCTGGAGCATGACTTGCTCCGCACTGGCGTCGCCGATGCGCCGCCGACGTCGCTGATGCATCGCCGATGTGGCGCGATCCTCCGACCCTACTCGGACCCCATCTAGGAGGCCTCTATCATGGAGGAGGGCGGAGGGCGTTCGGCGTCCTCCCTCAGGCGGCGCCCGGCGGCCAGTTCGGGGGCCCGCCGCAGATCGTGGCGCGGCCCATGCGGCCGTCGTGGGGCGGCGCCCAAGGCGAGGGCGGCGGGCCCATGGGGCCATGCGGAGGCGGGCCGATGCGGCCGTGTGGTGGTGCTCCGGGGGGGACGATGAATGATGAAGGATGAGTATGTTGATGTTGATGCTGATGTTGATGATGATGATTCTGATGATGATGGTGGTGGTGGTGATGATGATGCTGATGCTGACGCTGGTGCCGATTATGATGCTGATGCTGATGCTGATGCTGATGCTGATGCTGATGCTGATGCTGATGCTGATACTGATGCTGCTGCTGACGATGATGATGGTGGTGGTGGTGGTGGTCATGATGAGGATGATGATGAGGATGTTGTTGAGGATTATGATGATAGTGATGATGCTGATGATGATGCTGATGATGATAATGACGACGATGATGATGACGATGATGATGATGATGAGACTGCTGATGATGATGATTCCAATTTTGCTGATGATGACGATGATGATGAGTATGGTGATGTTGATGATGCTGCTGATGCTGATGATGATGCTGATGCTGATGCTGCTGCTGATGGTGATGATGATGATGATGATGACGGTGCTGATCATGATGATGAGGAGGAGGATGAGGAGGAGGAGGAAGATGCTGATGATGTTGATGATGATGCTGCTTAAGATGCTGCCGATGATGATGACGATGATGCTGACGATGCTCATGATGATGAAGACGATGCTGATGATGATGCTGATGCTGATGATGATGATGCTGCTGATGGTGATGATGGTGGTGATGATGATGCTGATGATGCTGATGTGATTATGCTGATGTGATGATGCTGATGCTGATGCTGTTGATGCTGATGATGTTGGTGGTGATGACGGTTATGCTGATGCTGCTGCTGATGATGATGCTGATGCTGATGATGCTGATGATGCTGATGATGCTGATGCTGACGCTGCTGCTGATGATGATGTTGATGATGCTGTTGCTGATGACGATGATCACGATGATCACGATTACGATGATGATGCTGACGATGATGATGATGCTGATGATGGTGATGACGATGATGATGCTATTGATCATGCTGATGATCTTGATGATGCTGATGCTGATGCTGATTACTGTGATGATGATGGTAATGATGATGATGCTGATGATGGTGATGATGCTGATGATGCTGCTGCTGATTACTGTGATGATGATGGTGATGATGCTGATTTTGATGCTGATGCTGACGCTGATGCTGATGATGATGATGATGATGATGATGATGATGATGCTGCTGCTGATGATGATGATGATGATGATTATGATGATGATGATGATGATGATGATGATGATGATGATACTGATGATGATGATGATGATGATGATGATGATGATGATGATGATGATGATGATGATGATGATGATGATGATGATGATGATGATGAGGTTGATGATGCTGCTGCTGATAGGAGGAGGAGGAGGCGGAGGAGGATGTTCTCTCATCTCGCGCTCCGGGGTGCACGTCTGGGCCACGTACAGTTCAGTTGTTGTGGGGCCTCGGGGGCCTCTTGGGGGCCTCTTAGAGGCTTCTTGGGGGCCTCTGGGGGTTCCTTGGGGGCCTCGTTGGGGTCTCTCAGGGGGCGTCTGGGGGCGTAGTGGGGCGCTCTTGCGCCGTTTGGCCCCTTTGGATGCCGTTTTTGGGCCTTCTTGTGGGTCTCTCTTGGGCAATTTTGGCAATATTGGGGCGTTATTGTGCGTTATTGTGCTGTCTTGGGGCCTTCTTGGGCCGTTTGGGGGTCACCTTGGATGTTGCTTGGACAGTTATGGGCCGCCGAGGGTCCCAAATTGCGAGAACACCAAACACCTTCCATCAACTTACGGGAGATCAATGTTTTTGGCATCTGGGGTCGCTCGTGGGCGCCTCCTGGGCCCTCTTGGAGCCATGGTACCTGTGCGCTGCGTGCCTCTACCCGCCACGCAGCGCGTGCAAGAGCACGCCGCGGCCGCAGGACCGCCGCTGTACAGTTCGCGCCATGTCCCGCTCGAAATGCTCACCCTGTGCGAACAGGTGCGAGCAGGGCAAGAGGTAGGCGGAGCGAGAAGACGTCTCTCTGTCAGAGGCAGCAGAACTTGGGCCCCAGGGGGGGGCCGTTCTGGGGGCTGCACGAGGCCACTACGGGGACCATCTTGGGGTGCTGCTTGCGTCGTGATGGGATCCGAAGGGTCCAAAAAGTCGGTGCCAGTGGAATCTGTCAAGAATTAATGGGAAGTATTTTGTTGCCTCTGGAAGCGCTCTGGGGACTCTTCGTGGGATCCTCGGGGGCCCTCTCGGCGGCCTCTGGGTTCCTCTTGGGGCCTTTTCGGGCCGCTGGAAGGCTTGCTGGGCCGCCTGGGGGCGCTCTTGCGCTGTCAGGCACCTTCGGAGGCCCTCTTTGGGGGCCACTCGGAGTCGCTTTGAAGCGCTTTGGGGATGCTTTTGGGCCGTCTTGGAGGCCTCTTGGGCCGTCTGGGCGGCCTCCTAGGGCCATCATCGGGTTTTATTGGGCCGCCTAGAGGATCTCTCGGGGGCCTCTTGGGCGGTTTGAGGCCGTCTTGTAGGCAGCTTGGGCCGCCGGGGCCCCGAGAATCCGGAAAGGCGAGGGAACGACCAAAAACGCATTGAAACCAGTGAAAATCAATGTTTTTGACCTCAGCCGTCTTGAGCCGTCTTGGGGCCGTCCTGGGCTGGCTTGAAGCCATCTTGAGCCGTCGTGGGGCCCCAATGGACGCCGAGGAGATCCAAGAGGCCAATCTCATTGATTCTGCATCTGTTTTTTTTGTTGTTGTTTTGTGTAAAGTTGTCCGACTGGGTCGGCGACTCGGTGCGGTCCCAGGGGAGGACTACGGGGGGGTGTTTTGCAATGTATATTGATGTGATGCTTTGCACTTAACCTTCTTTGACGTCTTGTTGCTAGGCCCTTGCGTCATATGCCCGCCTTGTCGGGTTGCCGAGACGCTTCGCTGCAGTCCGGGCGTGGGTTCTTGGGCTTACGCCACACCGCCGACCCCTTGGAGAACTGGTGGTTGCGGTGGGTTGCTCCTGCGAGCCTCCTGGACTCCTTTGGGGGGTTTTTGATGCCCTTTTGGGCGCTTCATCGGGCCCGATGGGGGCCTGTTGGAGGTTCATGGGGGGTACTCAAGGACTCACGGGGGCCGAGGGCTCGACATGCTGACTCGGGTTCCCCTCCGGGGCCATTCTAGCGGCGGTCCAGGAGCACTTGTGGGCCATGCTGGAGGCATCTGAGGCCGTCTTTGGGGCCGTGTGGGGCCTCTCTTTGCCTGTTTAGGGGCCCTCTTGGAGGCCTCTGGGGTCGTCTGGGGGGATCTTGGGAGTCTCTCAGGCTGCCGTGGAGCGTCGGGAAACCGAAAAGGCGAGAACGCTAAACTTTTTTCAACAACGGATTGAATATCAATGAGTGTTGGCTCGTGGGGCCCTCTTGGGAGGGCTCTTGGAGGCGTCTTGGGGCGTGTCGTGGGCGCATTGGGCCGTCTGGAGGCCAATTGGTCGTCCTGGAGGAGCCGTCGGCGACTGGGGGGCCCTCTCGGACAATTTTGGGGGCCTCTTGGGGCTTATGGGCTCGTTGTGGGGGCCTCTGTCCTCCCATGATGCGGTGGGGCTGGGCCCGGGAGATCTGGGCGGGCCCCCCTCGTTCCAATTCGACTGGATCGGGGTCTGGGTGGAGGGGTCGGGGGAGGGGTATGCATCTCACACGCCGAGGACACCCCAAGGGGTCGGGGGGTGTTGCCGCCACGTGCACACTGCAGTGCGTTTTTCTGAGAGGGATGGCGGGCCCACACACACAGGGTAATCTGATGCCCCCTGCCGTCGTGTAGCAGGCCAAGTCACAGTGAGGGCGGGACGCCCGAAGGCGAGCCAGGCTCTGTCGCAGAGTTCACTATGTCTTGTACGTATTGTGATGGCCAGGAGGGTTGGGGGGGTTGTCTTTGCTTCGGGTCTGGAATCGGTCGAGGGGGCGGGTGTCTATGAATACGCGGCAGGGGTCTGTAGATTATTTTCCGAAGGGGAAGAAGGGGTTTGGACGAGAGGCTGCCTTGACCCACTGGCACTCAGAGGGCTGTTTGCGGGCGTAGTTATTGGATTCGTGAAGGCCGCGAGACGCCCTTCGTCGCAGGAACTGCGCTCGTCTCGCAAACTTGGACGGGACGATGCTCATGAGAAGCTTGTCGGGGAGGTGGTTGAAGGGGACAGGAGGCGGGAAGGATCTGATGGAACGGGAGTGGGGTGCCCGCCGGCTAGTCTTCAGGCCGTGCTGATTCCATTAAGAACGGTACCTCTCTTTTGTGCGCATAGCAACACAATAATCATGTTTTCGACACCCTTGGTTGATTCCTGGGCCGTCTTGGGCGGGTCGATGCCATTTGGGATCGTCGTTGGGCTACCTTTGGCCAGTTCGGCGCTGTCTTGGACTGTGTGGGCGCTCTGTTTGGGCCGTCTTGGTGTGCGAGAGAAAGAGCGGGGAAACGGTCGATAACCCACACGTGCATTCGGCGGGCATCCGTCCAAGGACGTTTTGGAACCGTCGTGTGGGTCTCGCAGCCGGCTGTGCGGCGTGTCGGGGCCCTCTTGGACA
>CAUYUJ010021082.1:359686-379686 GCA_963575745.1 Prorocentrum cordatum | reverse complement strand
CTGATACTGGTTGTTGTTGTTGTTGGTGGTGGTGGTGATGATGTTGATGTTGATGGTGATGGTGATGGTGATGGTGATGGCGATGGTGATGGTGATGGTGATGATGATGATGATGATGATGATGATGATGATGATGATGATGATGATGATGATGATGATGACGGCTACTATGATGCTTATGAACACGATTATGCTTATGAGGGCAATGCAGATGATGAAGGTGGTTGTGATGACTCTGATCAAGGTGGTTGTGATGATGAGGAGTAGTAGGAGGAACAAGACTGGCACGGTATAGCAGGCGGAATCGGGGTGCAGCGCGAGCCTGCCAGGTATGCCTTGCGGCGGGCCGCGGGTTGTGCTGCCCCAGAGCGGCTTGCCGATGAGGCTGCTCGCCCTACCTCTGCTCACCAATGCGGCGCACTCCGTCCACAGAGTTGCTCGTCTGTAGATAGGAGCAGCACGTTGATGTCTGGTTGTTGTATACGCATGGGGTGCTTATCTACACGTATATAACCTGGAGAAGCAATTAAGACCCCCCCCTCTCCGGCGAAAGTATGACGCACCCGGCACCCCAGAAACGTTGCCCTGGCACCTCGCACCCTCATGTGAACGCAGACGAGTCTGCTCGCCGACACAAGCACACCGCCTGAGACATTCTCGCAATATTTTGGCTCTTATTCGCCATTACGGATCAAGCCGAGGGCCAAGGTCTCAGTCAAGAGGTCTTGGCCCAGCTAAACAGAACAAGTCCTCCTCCTCCTCCTCAAGACTCCTTTACGGCACGGCACCAGCACGAACAACGACAATAATGCCAGCAGTAAGATACATCTAGAACAACAAGGCCAATCACAACACCAACAACAACAACATCAACATGAAAAACACCAACAACGCCAACGCCAACAATAATCACATTAAGTCCCACGCAAGGGAGAGCCCAGTTTTGAAGAGGAGCCGTCCGTGCCTAAATGGGGAGTGATAAATTTTGGCGGTGTGGGTGCTAAGATAACGCGCCTTGCGTGGCGAGGGCGATATCCTCGGATACACTACCCCACAGGACGGCCGAGAAAAAACAATTGTTCAACAGGGGTGGTAATACAAATCGTATAGGACAAGGATGATGAAGATAGTGAGGCCAAGCTCTTTTTCTTATTATTATTATGCTTACTATTCGGATTCCTATGTTTATTCTTCCTATTCTTCTAATTGTGATTATTCTTATTTTTCCTATCAGTATTTCTATTATTACTCTTAGTCTGATTTTTCTTATTATTCTCAGTATCATTATTCGGAGTATGATTCTTAGCGTTGATGTTATTATTATTCTTACTCTTACTATTACTGTTACTCTTATTGATTTGTCTTACTCTTACTCTTATCCTTATTGTTGTTCTTATTCTCTCATAACTATCATTTTGTATCTTCTCAGTATCATTCTTATTTCTATTTTTCTTCTTCGTAATATTATTAGGATTAACGTTGTTATCCGTATCGTTATTATGCTTATGATTCTTATGTTTGAAATTATCCCAGTGCGACCCTACCTAGGAGTTGGAGCCCCTAGGAAAGCGGCATTAGTAGTAACAGTAAAGCTAGCTAAAGCTAAGCTAAAGCTAAGCTAAAGCTAAGCTAAAGCTAAGCTTAAAGCTAAGCTAAAGCTAAGCTAACGCTAAGGCAAAGCTAAGCTAAAGCTAAGCTAAAGCTGAGCTAAAGCTAAGCTACAGCTAAGCTGACGTTAAGCTAAAGTCAAGCTAAAGCTGAGCTAAGATAACGCTAAGCTAAAGCTAAGCTAACACTAAGGTAAAGCTAAGCTAAAGTTAAGCTAAAGCTAAGCTAGAGCTACGCTACAGCTCTAAGCTACAGCTAAGCTAAAGCTAAGCTAAATCTAAGCTAAAGCCAAGCTAAAGCTAAGCTAAAGCTAAGCTAAAGCTAAAGCTAAAGCTAACGCTAAGCTAAAGCTGAACTAAAGCTAATCTAAAGCTGAGCTAACGCTAAGCTAAAGCTAAAGCTAAATCTAAAGCTAAAGCTCCCAGGGGACTGGGGGTATGCTATGCTGTGCTATGTTATGCTATGCTGCGCTGTGCTATGCTAAGCTAAACTATACTATGCTATGCTATGCTGCGCTATGCTATGCTATGCTATGCAATGCTGCGCTATGCTATGCTGCGCTATGCTATGTTATGATATGCTATGCTAAGGTATGCTATGCTAATGCTGCGCTGAGCTGAGCTAAGCTAAGCTAAGCTAGGCTAGGCTAAGCTAAGCTAGGCTAAGCTAAGATGAGATAAGCAACGCTAAGCTAAGGGGACGTCACTGGGGGAACCGCGGGGCGGATGCTGGGGGAACCGCCCGGGGCGGGGAGCACTGCCCGGCCCTTTAAGCACACGGGGTAAGAACCCTTCTAGGCAGAGCCTAGGTAGGGAACTAGTATTACTTATTATCACTCTTATCACTATTCTTACTCTTACGCTTATCTTTATTATTATGCTTAGGTTTTTTCGTATTACGATTGTCATTATTATTCTTATCTTTCTCCTTATCATTATTATTATTCGTAGTCTTATTGTTAGTTGCATGTTTTTTTTATTATGATTATTTGTCTTATTGTACTTCTTGTCTTTTTTTGACAAGCTGTCGTAATTATTTTGTGCGGGTGCGGTGCTAAGATTTCGCGCCGTGCGTGGCTGGGACGATATCCTCGGATGCACGACCCCCACACGACGGCCGGGGAAAAAACAATGTTTGAACAGGGGTGGTAATACAAATCGTATAGGACAAGGATGGTGAAGATAATGAGAACATTCGTGGTCTTATTATGATTATGGTTATGAGTATTATGATTAGTATTCTTCTTATGATTATTACTCCTATTTTTATCCGTATTCTTATTCGGACTATGAATAGTATTACCATTCTTATTCGTATTATTACCCTTTTCCTTATTATTATTTGTATTGTCACTCTTACTCTTATCACTATTCTTAATAGTTGTCTTATTAGTTGTTCTTGCTATTCGTAGCTTAGTCTTAGTCTTCTTACTCGTACTTCATTCGTTTTCCTATTCTTATTCCAATTCCAATTGGGATATCACCCGAGCCAGGGCGTTTTTCATTTTCGTTCATGTGCGTAACTAACTATATCGTTCGGCGTCAACCGGCCCCCATAATTATTTAATTACGCTGCGGTGTTAATGATAATCCCGGGGGGGGTCCTTAATAGTTTGATGAGGTTATACATATGTTTACATGTGTGTGTGTTGTGTGTCAGAAGCCTCCTTCACTTCTAGCGGCGGAGCCCCTTGTGATTGGCGCTTGTGCAGGTGCTGAGGGGGTGGGGTGTAGCCATTTTGCCTAAAACTATTTTGGCTCAGGCCATTTTGGCTCAAGTAACATATATGTCAAGCCAGCTGGGCAGGAGCAGCCATCTGGCCTGGGCGCCCGGGTTCGCGCGCAAGGTAATCCGCGCGCCCGGCGGGGGCCGGATGCGAGGCAGCTTTGACGGCGGGCGCTCGCAGGCTGCGGGCAGGACGTATCCAGCGGTGCTCCCAGGGCCACGGGAGCCATGCTGGGGATGCCCATGCGGGCACGCGGGCAACTGGGCCTGCCGCGTGCGCTGCCAGGGCTGTGGCAAGCCTGCGCCGCAGCGGATCGCCGATGCCGCCCAGACAGCAGCCAAGCAGCGTGGTGGCCAGGCGCCTGGCAAGGTCTCCGACGCGGCCAGGGATGCAGCGCCTGCTGTCTTTGCCCCCGGTGCCGCCGGCGCCGCCTGGCGATGTGGCGATGCCCCCCCCCCTGCGGCGGCTGGCACCGCGCCGACCGCCCCTGCCACCGAGTTGAGTCCAACGCAGCGGGAGCTACGCTATTGGCGCGAGCGCCGCACGGCTGCCCAGCGCTGTGCGGCGGAGCTGGACGTGGCAGAATACGACCGGCAGATCCACTCGTTGGAGCTGGCTGCCCAGGCATCTCGGCCATGGGTGGTCTGGGCCCAGGCCGCCGCGGACTCGCAAAACGCGGCGGCGGTCAAGGTCCAGGCGACCACCGACGACCTGGCGGAGGCGCGCCGGGCTGTCGTGCACTTCGAGGCCGAGGCGGCGAAAACGCAGGAGGCGCTGCGCTTGGCCGACGCGGCGCTGTTGGCGGTGCAGGCGGATGCGACTCCTGCCCGAACACCGCCGACGGAGCTCGCCGAAACCGGGGTCGACGCGGCCTTCGCCACCCTCGCGGCGGCCACGTCGGTGCTGCGGCAACGCGGAGGTGGCTCTGGAGGCGGCAGCGGTGGCGGCGGCGGCGGCGGCGGCGAGGCCGCGGCGCTCGTCGAGCAGCTGCGTGCGCTGGTCGCCGCTGCGGTGCGTGGGGCTGCTGCGGAGGCCCCTGCCGCAGGTGCGGCGGCGGTCGCGGCAGGTCCCGCCGCCTCCGTGCAGGCCGTTGCCCCCGCCGTCACCGGGGCCGCACGCGCTGGGGCTCCTGCAGCCCTTGGCGCCCCGCCTGGGACGCCTGGCGCACGCTGGCGCTCCTGCCGCCGCCGTGCCGTCGACGCTGCGGCGCATGGGAACCTGGGCGCTGCGGCTGGGGCTGCCGCAGCTCCCAGCGGCATGCCGCCAGGAGGCGGCGATGGTGGCGCCGCGGGGGGCCGTGCCGCGCCCGGGGCGTGGCGCGAGGTGGCCGGCGCCCGCCACGCGGCGGAGGCCAAACGGCAGGCCACGCTCAGGCAATGCGTGGGCCGCCCGCGAGCCTCCTCCACGCCTGCTGGGCGGCCCGAGTAGGCGGGGGCGCTCGCGTAGCCTCGAGTGGGGTGCGGCTGGCGCTAGGAGCGCTGCTAACCCAGCGCCGGCGCTTTGCCCAGCGGCCCCATGGGAGGGCGGTTGCCAGAGCCGTGGCTTGGCAACCCAGCGCCGGCGCAATGCCCGTCGGCCCCAGGAGGGCGGTTGCCAGATCCGTGGCTTGACATCCCAGCGCCGGCGCTCCGCCAGGCGGCCCCGGCGGGGCGGTCGCTGGAGCCGTGGCATGGCAACCCAGCGCCGGCGCCCTGCCCGGTGGCCTCAGGAGTGCGGATGCCAGAGGCTTCGCCCGGCAACCTTGCGCGAGGCGTGCCCCGCGGCGGCGGCAGCTGGGAAGATGGAGCCCCGGGCCGTCTTCCCCCCTGGGGCGCGCTGGCGCCGCGCGCGCCGATGGGCCTCCCGACGGCAGCGGCGCCCGGGAAGACGGGGCCCCCGCCCGCCTTCCCACAGCGGGCGCGGCTTGCTGCGCCCGCGCCGATTGGCCCGGCCCCCCCCTCGGCCCCGCGTGAGGCGCGTGCCCTGAGGATCTCGGCCTGCCCTGAGGATCTCGGTGTCCCGCCCCCGTCCTCCACGGGTGGCGAGACACCTTGGAAGGGGATGTGCGCCTTGAAGGGGAGGTGGCGCCCCGCGCTGGGGGGAGGGCCTGTGCTGCTGAAGCTGCGCGCGATGTGGCGCGGTGGAGCGGGTGGCCGTACCGCGGCGCCCGCGTGGGCGAGGCGTTCCACCCTGGGCCCAGGCGAGGAGGTGCGCCGAGAAGTACGCGCATCGTCGCGGCTAGTTAATGTCACGAGCTGGCGGCGCAGCTGGCGCGGGCTCCTGGCGGCTGACGCCGACGTGTACTGCGTGCAGGAGGCCCGAGTGCTTGTTGACGAGGGTTGCGTTGCCGCCGTGGTTGACGGAGCCCGACGCCGCGGCCTCGGCATGCAGGTTGGGGTATCCGGCGATGGCGCTCACCTGCCGTTCGCGCACCGGGAGGGCCTGCGCGGCCCCTGCGCGGTGGACATGACCGGCCTCGCTTCGGAGCAGGCGTGCCAACTGCAGTACGCAGTCCTCTACCTCGGAGGCCAGCGAGCTTTGCGCATCGCGCGGGTTTATGGCTGACGGCCCGACCGCCGCCGAGCTTTGGAGTTGCATCAGTGTCTGTATCGGACCCCAGTTCGCTCTCTTCCTTCCGTCCCCTCCGCCGCCTTGTGTTGTTGGTCGGTCGGGCCTCTGCACTCGACTTCGTTTTTTTTTTTTTTTTTTTTTTTTTTTTTTTTTTTTTTTTTTCCCCCCGCCCTTTCCTCATAGATTTAAATTACGTCGAACTGCGGTGCTTTGTCGTGGCCCTGGGACAGAGGCGCACGTGTCTAATCGACTCGTTTGATGTGGCCCTGCCGGGCCTCAGGTACTTCGCCACCCGACGTGGCGCTGGCATGGTATGCCGATCGGGACAGTAAGAAGACATGTATATGTATGTTTACATATGTATGTAGGTGTATATATATATCTATATATAGATATAGAGGTGCATGTGTGCATGTTTATGTATGCGTACATTAGTATGTATATGTATATGCATGTGTACGTGTATGTGTATAGGGGAATGAATGTGTACAGGCATTTGTTTTGTAGGTGTTTTTCACATGCGCACACGCATATACACGTGTGTATGTTTATATATATATATATATACACATGTATACCGAACAATAAATATGTACATATATATAAATATATGTATGTACATTTATGTATGTACATCTATATATGTATATATGTATATATATATATATATGCTTGGTCCCCCCCAGCGACCCCCTAGGGCCTATGATCTTTATCCTCCTCCACGTTTGTACAAACTACTACGATTGCTACTACTACTACTACTACTACTACCACTACTACTACTACTACTACTACTACTACTACTACTACTACTACTACACCTACCACTACTACTACCACTACTACTCCCACGACTACCGCTATTACCATTACTACTACTACTACTACGACTACTACTACTATTATTACAACTACTTCTACACCAACTACGATTACTACTACTACTGCTACTACCACTACCACTACTACTACTACTACTACTACTACTACTACCACTACTACTACTACTAGTACCAGTACTACTACTACTACTACTACTACTACTACTACTACTACTACTACCTACCTACTACAACGACTATTACTATTACCACGATGGCTACGACTACTACTACTATTACCACCATTCCTACTACTAGTACTACTACTACTACTACTACTACTACTACTATTGCTACTACTACTACTACTACTACTACTGCGACTACTACGAGTAGTACTACGACTACGACTACGACTACGACTACTACTACTACTGCTACTACTACCACTACTACTACTACTACTACTACTACTACTACTACTACTACTACTACTACTACTACTACTACTAGCAGTACTACTATTACTACTACTACTACTACTATTGCTACTACTACTACTACAACTTCTACTACTACTACTACGACTACGACTACGACTACGACCACTACTACTACTACTACTACTACTACTGCTGCTGCTACTACTACTACCACTACTACTTCTACTACTACTATTATTACTACTTCTACTACTAGTACTAGTACTCGTACTAGTACTACTACTACTACTACTACTACTACTACTACTTCTACGACTACTGCTACGACGACGACTACTACAACTACTACTACTACTACTTCTACTACTACTAGGGTCACACCTGATTTGTGGCCGGTGAGGTTTGGGTTTGGGTTTGGGTTAGGGTTTTTTTCCTAAATATTGGAAACCCGTTGTTTTGATTAGTTTTCTATTGAAAGCCAATGGTTTGGCTTCTTTTTCCATTGATCACCTATGGTTTAAATTAGTTTTCTATCTGGAACCAATGGTTTTACTTAGTTTTCTATTGGGAACCAATGGTTTTCATTAGCTTTCAAGTGGGAACTAATGATTTGTATTAGTTTTCTATTGGGAGGCGATGGTTTTAATTAGTTTTCTATCCGAAACCAATGGTTTTAATTTGTTCTCTATTGGAAACCAAATGTTTCTATTAGTTTTCTATTGGGAACCAATGGTTTTTATTAGTTTTCTATTGGAAACCACGAAACGCAGTGTATTAACATGTTTTTTTTTTCCCTTGGGGTCGACGAAGCGCTGTGTATGACAGACAGGTCTTTTTTGGTTTTTCTGGTTTTCAGATGCCGACAAACAGAGGGGGGGGGGCGGTGGGGTGACGCCGCGGCGAGTTCTCCAGCTCCAGAAACAAGAAAAACCAGAAAAACATGTCATACACAGTGTTTCGTTGATTCCCGGACCAGAAAAAAGCAAAACAACATGTCATACACAGTGTTTTCTTTTTCGGAGGCCACGAAACGCTGTGTATGACATTTTTTGGGGTTTGTTTGGTTTTCATGTGTCGACAAACAGAGGGGGGGGGTGCGGTGGGGTGAGGCCGCGGCGAGCATTCCAGCTCCAAAAACCAGAAAAAATCAGAAAAACCTGTAATACACAGTGTTTCGTTGATTCCCAGACCAGAAAAACCAGACAAACCTGTAATACACAGCGTTTCGTGGCCTCGGCCGAAACCGATATGTTTGCGCGCGCGGTGCCCGTGACGGATGGGCCGAGCGGATGAGTTCGTCAGCCTGGATGGCAGGCCAAAGGTGAGTTGTGAAAAAACGAAGGACTTCAACGAAGCGATTCTGTGGATTCGTGGTTTGGGCGCTCTGGGGGGTCGCTGGGGGGGGGGGGGGGGCGACCATGTATATATATATATACACACATATACACATACGTATATATATATATATATATATATATATATATAATATATAATATATATATATTGCATGCATGCATGCATGCATGGATGGATGGATGGATGGATGGATGGATGGATGGATGGATGTGTGTATGTATGTGTATATATATATATAGATATGTGATGGCGAAGCCCCTCTCGGCTCTGGCGATTGCGGCGGGGCTGGTGGAGGCACCAGGTGGGCGCCAAATGTCCGCCACGCGATGAGGGCACCGCCGCGGCCGTGCTCCCGAGGGAGCCGTGGCATGATGGCCGCTCGAGTGTCCTTCCTTTCGCTCGCGGTCTTCAACCCATTCAGTCTCGTGGGCACGCGCGGCGAGGAGGTCAGTGCACAGCTCAAGCAAGTGCACATCGTCGCATGCCCTGGCACAAAGATCCCGAAACATCCTCATAGTGCTCATCACACTCAGAACTACGATCACCACATGGCCATTCACTTCGGCTACGGCAGGCCCAGCATGCACATCAACAATTCAGCGGGCTGCGCGATTCTCCTGAACTCGAGGTTCAAGACCAGACACATCAAGGACATCACATGCCCCCCCCCAGGAACTACTTGGACGTGGGGGCGCCATCACTCTCGAGCAGGGCGCGACCAAGCTCAAGATCATCGTAGCATACTCACCACCAGCCCCATGGGATAAGAAGAAGGTCCCGCAGTGGAGGGCCACAATGACGAAGCTTGCAGCATGGGTACACACAGAGCTGTTGTCCACACCATCGAGATTCACTCCGATCGTCATGATGGACCTGAACGATAGATTCGCCACGGGACCCGACGGTGACGAGACGGTCGGCTCCTTCCCTACTGGTCGCGAAGGAGAAGCAGGCAAACTATATCACATGAACATGCTCAACAATTACATGGCGGTGGCGAACACTTATTATGAGACGGGCCCCACATACGTGGGCAGATACCCCTCGGTCACGGAGTACATTTTCATGCCCACTGGCCTGATCTCACGAATTCAGAGCTGCCGAGTTTGGAATCATTCTGCCTATGCTCTTCAGATTTCAAGAAAGTTCAAGGATCACAAGCCCCTTGTCATCAAGATCGAGGCCCCCCCATCATGCCATACAGAGGGCACGGCAATCCAGCATTTCGACCGAGACGCACTGGCACTGGATATGAAGGAAGGCAATAAACGTGAAGAGTTTCTCAAAAGCCTCGAGGACCAGCTGACGACCCACGCGGAGTTGCTCGACACCTACCTGGACTACGAAGACGGCACATATCATTGGGGACTCACCATGCAGTGCTTTCGTGACGCGGCCTTGGAACATTTCTCATTGCAAGTACGACGGCCACAATGGTATAAGGAGGCTCGCGCCGAAAAACTCACTAAGCTAAAACAACGAGCCGACCTTCGTATTCAGCGGTCTCAGATGGAAGAAGCTAAGTCACTGGAAGAGGAGATCGAAAACTTGGACACACACATCCGCGACCTCAGCAAGAAACTTACTCGACACATCAAGGACACCAATCACAAGTACACAGAGATTCAGTGTGAAGACTTATGGCAGGCATGGCGTGACCGACGGCTCGCAGAATGTCATCGAGTCACCAAAGGCATGCTACGACACCGACTACGAGCACGACGGCGATTCTATGGCATATTACCGAGCAGCAGACCGAGCACCTACCAGTGGCAACAGTTCTTGGAACGACCAGGTGCTGAAGGAGGCTTACTCGCAGTACCAGCACCAGTTCACGTACCGACACGTGCCGAACTCCTACCAGCGCCGTCTAATATAGGATGCAGGCCAAATGCCAGCTCGATGGCCCTCGGGGATCTAGGTCCCGTGCCGCCCCGTCGCCTCTCTCATGTGCTGGATGCCTCGAATCCCCAGGTCCAGGTCCCGCCTGGCCAGGAGGCCCACTCACGGAGGCGATGCGCCCCTCTTGGGACCACGCCCGCCTTGGGTCCACCACGGCCCTACAATCAAGGCATGGATGAAGCAGAGGCCTCGTTCGATGATATGATGAACCAAGACGAGCCCGACATGCCTTTCGAAATGGGCCCACCTACGCCCATGCCGAGCACGCCACCTCCTACGGCACCGAGTGCAGCTACTTCGACTTCGAGCATCGCGCCCGCGCCCAGATCGGCAAACCAGGGCCTCCAGCTCAACTTCATCACCGAGGCCGTCGACGAGCTGGCAGCAGTCACGAAACTCTTGGGCAAGGCAAAAAGACGGAAATATGCGCCTCCTTTCGCGGTCCCAGCAGAAGTATTACTCATGGTACTCCAACCTGAAGTACTACGACGACCAGGGAGAGCTCGAGGGGGGGTCGGTGCTTCCAACGCACCCGTCGCAGATGAAGACCCCTCTCGGCGAAAGCTCCAGCTGTCTCAACAGTATCGACTCGGACAATCACGCCTACTCGCAGCTCTGGCCCACGTACGACAACATGACCGTGTACCGATGCAGGCTAACACTTCACACAGCTTTCAGTTAGACAAAGGCAAGATGCTCCCTGGGCCAAGTGGACTTCGACTCATACATTGCTTCGACGTCTTCTGGAGATGTTTTTTTTCAGATATCTACGCGAACGAGGCTTCCCTTCTCCACCACCTGACTACGCCTATGGAGGTATTGCACACCGACGGCGAGAATATGGCATGATCGTGACTCGAGTGATGGCTAGCAAGTTGCGCAAAGCAAAAGTTGCCTTCGCAGTTCGCTCTCACGATGGACGGAATGCCTTCGGGTGTACACAGCACGCCGCGATCGCAGAACACGTTCTTCCAGCATTCCGAGCAGGCGATCGGCAACTCGTGCAGCAGCGCAGGAGCGAGTCCCAGACCATCGTCGACGCGAGCGACGGCACGCTCCTGATGCGCAACAGGGAAGGAGGACTGATGGGATGCTCTAACGAACCCGACGCCTTCATGAAGGTGTACAACGCGAAGCTGGAGGAATGGCGTGAAGATACCAAGGCCACGATTTCCAACCTGATGTTACAATCATGCGCACCAAAGTGGGGCCCAGACGGACCAGTGCAGGATGCGTCTCGGCAGGTGTTCGTGGACGACATTTTGAAGTTTCACATCGCCATCAGGGTCGGCACCAAGAAGCAGGCCATGGACGCACAGGGCAACCTTCACGACGCGACCACCACTGTGAACGACGCGCTGGCCATGATCATCGAGCGCGACCTGGACTCACTACGGCGACATCTCCGGACTGGCGGATTTGGACTGAATGAATCTAAGGAGGAAATCGTTCACAGCATCCCCTCTAAGTTACAACACCGAGCATTCTTCGACGACAACCGAATCAACTGCCGCAAGCTCACCGCCATGAAGCACGTGGGAGGCATGTTTGACGGAAAGGACACCTTCGGCGCAGAAAGAGATGCACGCCTACGAGCTGCTAATTCTGGATGGAGTCAGTATCATCACTTCTGGTTCAGTCGTGCTCCGAGACGACTAAAAAGATTGTTTTTTTCAGGCAGTGGTCTACGAGGCAGCGATCAGTGGCGCCGAGACTTACTACTTGCACACGACCGACTACAAAAAACTGGACACTACCCTGGGCAAGAAACTTCGTGCTATGCTGAAGGGCAAAGGCTGTATCCGCACCCAGGACCGCTACAAGTCGATATCGGCAGCTGAGGTCTGGCGACGATGGGAGATTGCACCGAGTTCAATCGAGCTGAAAGTGCGACGTCTTAAACTTCTTCAGGGCGCCGCAGCACACCCCGACGACTCCAAACAGATGGTCTCGGTCCTGTTCGGTGAACTCCAGATTGAGCATCACCTACGTGAACTCGAATTGCCCGTGGCACCACGCACGTTAGACGATGACGGCTACATCAACCCCGACGCGCACCTCATCGCTCGACAGTTTTCCACGGATATACAGGACATGCTGGTCCTGGACATCGCCGAGCCTCTGGAATACCTGGACTGGCGAGGCAACATGGTGGAGTTGTTTACAGAGCCCGGCGTAGCAGAAGCTTTCTGTGGCGTCGACGTGAGCATGATGAGGGCAGCTTACCTTCGGCGCGCCTTTGCGCCTCCTGGAGCTCTTGCAGAGCTCCCCTCAGAAGTGGCCCCGTCTGACGAGGCCGAACTGTTCATCTGCACGCTGAAAACGTCCGAGGGTATCGCATGCATGTCCAAGTGGATGAGCGCACGAGCACTATATGCACACCAGCGGGGACTCGCACCAGGGGGAGAACATGGTATGTGCTGCTTATTATCACAGCTCACGATCACGAACGAGTGTATCATATGCGGTACTACATTCCCTACACGTGTGGGAGCACAACATCATATCACAGCTGCATGGAAATCACACATATGTCGCACGGATCAGACATGGGCCCCATATCCTATCACGTCCCCGAAGACACTAACATGCCCAGTATGCTACCAGTCCTTCGAAGATTACAGCACGATGCGCGCGCATCTCCGTAGCCATCTACCTCAGGGAGCACTGGGGACTCATACGCTCTCACTGCCACAGCCTACGCCAACGCCTACACCAGCACCGCAGCCAGACATCGACGATGGTACCAGGCACGGCGAGCGTCCCGACACCAGCTCGAGCGGGTTGGCGTGCCCCCATGGAGTCCTCAGCAGCGTCTGGGAATGGTGGAGCGCGCGGAAGGCCAGAACGCTCACGGAGCCAGCCACGCAAGGGTCAGGACGGAGCAATGGACGAGGACCCGAAGTTCGACCCCAGGAAGGTGACCCTCGCTCGAGTTCGGCGCCGCCGAGGAGCAGGCTTCAAGTCGAAGCAGGCGCCGACGATGTCCCAGGAGATGAAAGACCTGCTTCTCATCATCCTCCGTGCGACGTACCAGAACACGAAGCAGGTTCGCGAGCTCAAGGGCTGCATCGTCACGACAGTGAAAGTGGAAGACAAGGATCCCTTGGTCGAGGCCATCGAGTTGGAGAACCGCAACTACGCACGCATGATCCGCCAAGAAGGCGACAATCACGGAAAGGGCCTCCCTGCCCCAGGCGCAGCTATGGCGATGATCGAGACTCTCGCCAGCCAGGACATCGGTGCGAAGTGCAAGGAGGAGCTCACTACGGCGCTCCAGCAGATCAGCGAGCTGGATGCGTTCCAGGCCCAGGACATGTTCCCGATCTGCAGGGTCGAGAAAGCGTACAAGAGCGGCTCGGCGAAGGTCATGTTCACTTGCCGCGACCCCAGCATCCGCCAGAAGATCATGGCCGCTCTCAACAATGCGAACAAGCCAGCCTGTCTCGGACCAGCCCCAGCGGGCTTCGTGGAGGACGAGCTGGCTCTCTACAGGGACGCGTTGATGAACGACGAGGCGTGAGGACTACCAGTATGACAAACGACCCTGATCTGGAAATTGACGGCTACTCAATACGGCGCCTCAAAGCGACTTCCACCCATGAAGAAGTGCTCCCCCGACTGCCGTTTGCGAGTGCCTCTTCCGACGCTATGGATCGATTTGCTCTCAGTGGGAACTCCCAAGCTGGTGCATGCAGTGGCTTGGACACTAGGATTGCACGACCGCCGACCTGTGCACCACCACCTCCCACGGCACAGAGTGCAGCTACTTCGACTTCTGAGGCTGACGCCACCCGCTCCAGCTCCATACCTCCTGCTCGAGATAGGCTCGAGAGGAAAAGGCCAGCTGTTTTAGATGATCGGGGTCCCAGGTCTCAGACTCCCGCGAGTAGACCCCCTACTCCTGCGCCCGCTCGTACTTCCTCTGCTCGTGCCCCCATGCCGCCCTCTCACCCCTCTCGCTCCCCCCCAGAAGCGCGCACCAACCTACTCACCGCTAGGGGGGGGGGGCGAAGCCGAGGGCCCCAGGGGAAAGCTCGGGGTCGGGGTCGCCACCCTCGGTGAGCTGGTCTGTGTGTGCGCCGCTTCCGTGCCGCACTGCTCACAGTCATGAGCTGCGCGGTGCCTAAAGGAGACGCCAAAGTGGCGAGCACCGTCTAGGGTCTCAGCGTATTTCAACTAATACCTGATGTTTGGACCTTTGGACATTTTGGTGAGTGAGTGAGTGATGTGATGGCGGAAGGGGATCGGGGCCGCCAGGCTGGTCCCTGCGTCCCCCACGGCCGCTCCGGGGGTCCGGGGGCGCTCATGTCCGGGCCAAGAGGCGGCCCAGACGTGCCCAGGGAGGCGCAAGTGGGCCCCGAACCGGTCCTGGACGGCCCTGGGGCGCTCGAAGATCGCCGGACGCCCGAGATGACTCCCATTGAGCCCAAGAAGCCTCTACAACGCCCCAAGCTGATTTCTAAGAGAGCCCCAAGCGGCCAAAATCATTGATCTTGCAGAGGAAAGCGTGCAGATTTAGCAGCTACGTTTTTTCGGTTTTCACGGCGTGCACGAGGGTGCAAGAGGCCCCCACGACGGCCCCAAGACGGCCCACGAGGCTCCCAACACGGCCCAAGAGGAGCCCAAGACAGCCCCAGAGGCGGCCAAGGCGTGCTCAAAAGGCGGCCAAGACGTGTCCACGGAACCGCCAGAGGCTCCCAAATCGGTCCAAGACGGCTCCAGGGCTTTCAAAGATCGCCCTAGGACACCCAAGGTGGCTCCCATAGGGCCCAGAAGGCCGCTACGACGCCCCAGGAAGTTTTTTAATGGAGCCCCGGGCGGCCCAAATCATTGATTCTGCGTGGGAAAATTCACATTTTTAGCATCTAGGACATTTCGGTCTTCACAGCGCGCACGACGGTACAAGAGGCCCCAAACACTGCCCCAAGAGGCTCCCAACACGACCCAAGACAGCCCGAGGGGCGGCCAAGGCGTGGCCAGAGGGCCCCACGAGGCTCCCAAAACGTTCCATGGCGGCCCCGGAGCGCTCAAAGCTAGCCCTTGGACGCCCAAAACAGTTCTCACAGTGCCCAAGAAACCGCGAAAACGCCCCAAGAGGCCCCCAAGAGGCTTTCCATGAGGATCCCAAGAGGCCAAAATCATTGATTTTCAATAGGAAAACGTATATTCTTAGCATATACGACTTGTCGGTCTTCACAGCGGTGACGACGGTGCAAGAGGCCCCCAAAAGAGTGCCAAAACGGCCCGAGAGGCTCCAAAGCCGTCCCGAGAGGGGCCAAGACACTCCATGAGGTCCCCCATACGACCTCGGAGAGCTCCAAGACGGCTCCAAGAGGAGCCCGAGAGGGGGAGCCCGAACCGAAAATCCCACCCTTCCGCCCAAGGAGGTCCCAGGAGGAGGCCCCTAAGAGGCTCCAAGAGGCCCCCATGATATCCCCCTATAGGCCAAATCCAGCGGGTGCTTATGGAGGGGGAGATTCTGATACGCCAAGAGGCCCGCAAGGGGTCGGCGGGCTCAGGCCAGTTCGGTGCAAGTGTGAGCGGCATGAGTCGTTGCATCTCACGGTGAACGTCGGCGCCGGAAGCACATCCAAAATCCGGGATCCTCCTCTTCCTGCCCAACTCCCCCTCCCTCCTCCTCCACCACTCCCCCTTTCTCTCTCCCCTTCCCCCCTCCCCCCCCCGTTCCACCTCCCTCTTTCCCTCCCCTTCCTCCCTCCCCTCCCTCCCGGCCTCCCCTCCCTGCCCATTCCGCTCCTTTCCCCCCTCCTCCCTTCCGCGAACCCCGCTGCCCTGCGCCGAAGTTGCACCGCGTAGACTGCGCCACGCGGGCTGTCGACTAAATTGCATCACGGAGCTTGCACCACAAAGCGTACGCCGCACATATCTAAATATAATGGTGTACACACATACATGCATACATACATACAATCACACATGCGTACATGCACGCGCACATACATACATACATACATGCGTGCATACACGCCACCAGATATGAGTTAACGACGGTCGTTGCGTGTCCGCACTTATATACATAGATATACACATCTATACACAAGGCTGCACTGGCGCTTCGCGCCATGCACCTTGGTCCTTGAAGTTTGCCACGCATGCGGAATAGCAGGAAGGTCAATCAAACAATTCAGAGATAACTCCTTGTTGCCTTTTCTGGCATCGCCGCTATAATAATGTTTTCGTGATCCTTCCTCCATGCTCCTTTTCCCTTACTTTCGCTGTACCCTGCGCGTTCTCCCCGTCCTCCTCAGCTCTTTTTTTGTTGCGAAGGCTACTCCTTGGAGAGCCTCTGGGGGCCTCGCAAAAATTGTTTCAGGCTTTCTTACGGCCTTCTGGAGGCCTCCTGTGCGTATTCTGGGGGCCTCTGGGGACTTCCTCGGGCCACCCTGCCTCCAACCGCGGTATCCCTGAACGACCGGGTCACGATTTGGAATGCTTCGGAGGGTGTCTGGGGGCCATCTTGGGCCGCCATGGGGCTCTCTGAGGGCCATCTTGGACCCGTGTTGTGCCGTTTTGGGGCTCTCTTGGACTGCCTGGAAGCCCTTTCGGATGGTTGTGGGGCGGTGTTGGAGCCTCCCAGGCGGCTTCGGACGCCCAGAAGACCGCCGTCTTGGAGCGTCGGGAAGCCGAAAAGAGGAAAACCCCAACATTCAGCAAAAACCAACCGACAAAAACAAAGATTTGTGCCTTTTGGGGCCTTTTTGGGAGTGCTCTTGGAGGCCTCTTTGGGTCCGTCCTGGAGACCTTTTGGGTGAGGTCGCGTCGGTCACTCTTGGAGCGCTCTTGTGCTGTCTTGGGGGTTTCTGGGACGTCCCCGATGACCCCCCTGATCGCCCTAGGTGTGCTGGGAAGGCTTGGCAAAACGCCCTGCGAGGCCCGGGGGGCCGCTTCGAGGCCCGTCCGGAGGGTCCCAAATCCCCAGATCCCGGGAGTCCGTTTTTTTTGGGGGGGGGTGGCGGGTTTTCCCCCCGCCGGGGCTTGTAAAAGTATAGGAAGAGGAATGTATATGTGTGTGTGTGTATATATATATACACACAGGGGCATGGCCCGGGGGGGTCCCAGTTCGAGCCGGCGGCGAGGACGCTATTTGAAGACGTTATTCCCCCGAGGAGCTGCGGTGGCGCCTCCTATTCGGCCTGGAGTTTCTATTTCGTTGACGCCCATTGAAGCTCGTGAAGTCTCTATTCGGCCTGAAGCCTCTCTTCGGCCTGAAGCTTCTATTCGGCTCGTGACGCCCCGTATTCGGTGCGACGCGCTGGTGGGGTAGCGACCCTAGACGCGCCAAGTCGGCCTGAACCCTTTATTCCCATGACGCCCGCTGACGCTCGTGAAGCCTCTATTCGGTCTGAAACTTATATTCCCCTTCGGCCTGACGCCTCTATTCCCCTGACGGCCGGTGAAGCTCGTGAAGCTTCTATTCGGCCTGAAGCCTCGATTCCCGTGGCGCCCGGTGAAGCTCGTGACGCTTCCTTTCGGCCTGAAGCCTCTATTCCCGTCGCGCCCTTTGAAGCTCGTGAAGCTTTTATTCAGCCTACATTTCCCTGACCCAAACAAGGCCTCAAGAGGCTACAAATCAGCCCCGAGGAGGTCCCACAACGGTCTCAGAATGGCCACCGAGAAGCTGCGAAACTGCCTTCACGACGTCCCCGACAGGCCAACCACGATATCCAAACTCACACCCATGAGGCCTCTGACCCACCACCCCGCCGCCGCACGCCCGCCGTCCGCGTAACACGCACCACTTTGTACACAGCTTCAGTCTGCAACAAGCTCCCGCTGCAAGAGAGACCCTGACGGAATTCATTCAAGTCCCGACCCGCCCGCCCGCCCGCTCGCCACCCGCTCGCCCGCCGCCCGCCCGGCCGCTCGCCCGTCTTCGGCGTAGCACGCGCCACCCTGCATTCAACAGCCTCCGCGTCCAAGACAGCACCTGGCATTCAACAGCCCCCAGGGCTCCCGGGACTGCCCGGGCCCGCTCCCAAACATGCCACGACACGCCAAAAGGGCTCTAAAGATTGCCAAGACAGCCCCGAGAGGCCCCGGACACGCCGAAGATGGCCTAGGGACGGCCGACGACGCCACCAAGACGCCCCAAGAGCGCCTCCAATTGGAATCCACTGCCCCGCTGGTCTGAGGCAGTTGTCTAGGAAGGGGGAACAGAGGACAGAGTGTTTACACAGTTTGGAGGAATGCGTGAATTCAGTATGGGTCGGGCTTGAAGCGCCTCGAAGAATGCGCGCGCACCCGAATCGCAAGCGGCTATATGCAGACCCAGGACAGTTTGCTTCCCGTCGTCGTCCTCGCCCTTGCTCTGTTCCCCTTCCTTTCTTCCCTCCCCTGGATGGTGTCGAAAGCGTCCGCGGCTTTGGCGGGGGAGCGCCCCTTCCCACCTCCTTCATTATTTCTCGTTCCTCTTTGTCTCCCTGCTCCACCGTCCGTCGTCCTACCTCGTTTTCCACCCATGTCCGAAAGTTGAAGTCCCTGGTGCCGCGTGCCCGTATTAGCGGTATATCGCCTCTTCGATCTCCGAGCACAGCGGCGCAACCAAACCGAGGCGATTGACAACGCGATCGTTCGGGGCGCACTCCAAACGCGGGCGGCACGGCCGCCGAGCACAGTCGCATCGCTAACATTTAAATTACAGGTGCCTGCGGCAAGGTCCGCCCCTTTGCCAGAGCAGCGGTCTGTATGGCGACGCGTGGAGCTTTGATTGTTCAGAGGTCCATGGCATGACACATCTGGTGTTTTCGGACTGCTGCGCGGCATTCTTTGGGGCCCTTTCGAGGCCTTTCGGGGCGTTTTCGGGCCGTTGGGGGCCGCTTTGGTGCCGCGTTCCACCGCGGCCGCCCTGGGCCAGAGAAGCGTGTATTTGCAGCTCCCTCGGGGGCGCCCTGGGCCGGGGAAGTGTGTATTTGCATCCCGCCCTAGCTAGGCATGTCGACCTCGGTTCTGGGTTGGCAAAGTCGGGGCACCCTCGATGTAGCGAGCGTTCACCTTTTCGAAATACACAGATCAAGGTATGATCTGTGTACACACTTTGTGTCTTCAAATATGTATTTTCGTGTGTGGGCCCGCTGTTTACGCAAATCGTGGTGTGATCTGTGTACACAGATCTCGTTCCCATTTGTGTATTTAGAGTGTGCGCCTCGCGGGTCGTGTTGACTGGGCGGGAACTTTCACGTTTCTCTTTCGGCTGGTCTAGGGGGGGGCGTCGTACGCGGTCGAAATACACAGTTCGTGTCTCCAACTGTGCATCTGTTGCGCGCCGCTCGCTGGAGTGGTCACTGGGCGGGAGTTTCCGCGGGTCTCCCGGGTGGTCCAAGAGAAGGCAGTGGTCTGGGCATGCAGAGGCGGGGGGGGGGGGGGATGGTGGGCTGTGGGAAGGAAGGGGTTCGATAAGAGGGGTGGCCACGGGGCCATGGATGAACGGGACTGGGCGAGAGGGGAGGAAACGGGCCCAGGAAGAGCTGCAGGAAGCACGACAATGTCACGCGCCTGTGCTTGATAGCGCTGCCCAAGATCTTCTAGCGCGCCCCTGGCTTGGGCTTGAACCTGAGCGCGCGCGAAGCGCGC
>CAUYUJ010021082.1:352186-357186 GCA_963575745.1 Prorocentrum cordatum | reverse complement strand
TGGGTTCCGGGCCTTTCGAAGACCCCCCCAGGAATGCTTGAGGGATTCGGCAATTGACGCGAAGACGCGCCCATTCAGTGCCCAGCGGCACGGAGGCGGGTAGAGAAAGAGAGAGGGAGAGCGAGAGGAAGAGAGAGAGGGAGAGAGAGAGAGAGAGAGAGAGAACAAAAGAGGTACACAAACCGTACCACTGTATTGTACATGCGGGAGACCATACGGGAGAGAATGCTGGAGACCCTTCGGGGGGACGTGCGTGACAACGTACGGAGACCAGACGGGAGACCATACGGGAGACCACGCTGGCGATCATGCGAGAGACCATCTGGTAGAGCATATTGTAGATCATGCGGGGGGCCATACGGGAGACCATACGGGAAACCGTGCGGGCGACCATGCGAGAGACCATGCGGGAAACCACAGGCCACGCATCATACAGCAGACCATGCGGAAAAATTCACGGGAAGCCATGCGGGAGACCACGCGGGAGATCATACGGGCGACCATAGGATGCGGGAAACCATGCGGGAGACCACGGGGGATATCATACGGGAGACCATGCAGGAGGCCATGCGGCTGCCCGTTCGAAAGACCATACAGTATACACGATACAATGCGGAAGATTCGACGGGATATCTTACGGCAGACCATGCGGGAAACCACGTGCGAATCTGGAGTCCCTACGGGAGTCCATACGGGAAACCATGCGGAGACCATCGGGTTATCGATTCCGGGTCTGGCAACGACCCCCTGGCCTTTCTCATGAGTCATTCTGAGAACCCTTTCAGACAAGCTGCCATGATTACCCAACGCTTTCAGGAAGCCTCCGAACATTTTGGCGCAGCCAGGGCAGACATGCTTTTGGATCCCCAGAAGCTTCCCAGAAGCCTTTCGAAAGTCTATCAGACGCCTCCCAGAACCTCGCGGACGCCTCCTGGGAGCCTCCCAGGTGCCTCCCAGAATCCTCCCTGAAGCCTGTCAGGAAACTACCATAAGCCTCTCGGAATCATCTCGGTAGCCTCCGATGAGCCCCGCGGAAACTTCTCGGAAATCCTTGGGCGTTTACAAGGAAATTCTTAAGCCGTTCGGAAACCAGAAGCTTTTAGGAAGCCTCTTGGTAGCCTTTTTAATGCTGCTAAGGAAGCCTCCCCCAAGACTTCAATCAACATTCAGTGATATTGCACGAGGCTTTTAATCAGCTTTTACCAAGCATCCCAGGAGGTTCCCAGAAACCTCCCGTACACTTCTAACATTCATCTACAGTCTTCTCGACGATTATTGTTTCATCATTCTCAGAAAGTTGGGGGAATCCCATTTTGGGGAATTCCCAGGTTGTTAAGGGGAAATCGCAGTTCTCTGGGAGCCATAATTTGCGTCCCTCCTCCTCCCCATCTTTTTTTTTCTCTCTCTCTCTCTCTCTTTCATGGCTGCTGAACTTCAACGGCAGCTGAACGCTCATCGACGAAGATGAGCAATTCCCTGGTTGTTGTGCTGGCGAGTCTGTATTCGCAGCCTTTGACAAGTCTCCAGCGCTTGTCGGAAAGCACGATTCGAGTACGCGCCCCCGCGTGCGCGCGAGCAGGTCGCACGGGTACGAGAACCCGCACGGCGCGAGCTTGTCGACCCCCGATCGCCCATTCATCGCCGACAGGGGCCTGATAGCCCGCCGCGCCCAGGACCGGGCGGATTGGCTCTCGGGGGCCTCTCGTCGATCCATTGGCGATGCATCTCGCCGATTCCAGGATGACGTTTCCCCCCTCGAGCTGGCCCGTGCGGAGAAATCGAGCAGGCACTCACCACCCACCAAACCACCCCAACCCAACCCGAAGGCCCAAATTTGCCCTCCACTCCTGGTGGGGGGGGGCGCCGGGGACATTGAGAAAATACATGTGGAACCCGCACCCTGTCAACCCGAAATTTGGATATTCGGGTTGGGTTGGAGTGGCCTGGTAGGTAGTCAGGCACGTGCACGTGCGCGCTGCATCATCCTCCGGTTTTGTACGCCCGCGCGCGCGCGGCACGCTGGTGTCCTCCTTTGCCTGCTCGCGGCGCCCACCGAGCTCTCCCATGGCGCCGGCTCCCCGCCCTCCTTGCCCTCCCTGGCCCCCCCCCCGCCGCCCGGGAGGCCCCCGGCGATGCACACGCCGCAGACCTTCGGGGGCTACATGTGAGGCGGCGTCGCTCGTCAGACGAGGAGAAACACCACTCACCAAACCACCCCGACCCAACCCGAAGGCCCCATTTTGCCCTCCATTTCCAGTGGGGGGGGGGCGTCGGGGAACATTGAAAAAACACGTGAAACCCGTACCCCCCCAATCCGAAACTTGAGTCTTCGGGTCAGGTTGGGGTGGTTTGGTAGGTAGGCAGAGAAGGTGCCATTACCGCCACCGCTGTCTCGTTTTCTCATATTTGTCCCTCTTGGGAGACTCTCGCCGCCACAGCTGGACCCGCCTCGAAGTTCTGGTCAGAACGCACCTCAGGAGAGGTCCGGGAGTAGTTGGCGGTGTCCGCACCTTTTGGTTTCCCCAGCTCGTCCCCACGCGCCCGGCATCACGGGAGAGGCCCTCGGTCGCATCCGCTGGTGCCCGATCCTCTTGCAGCTGTGGTCCGCGTGGACGCCGCCCGTCCGCCCGACTGGCCTATCCTGGATCCTGGCCGCCCTCTGGATGCACAGGTGAGATAATACATCACGGGCGCTTCCATTCGTTTTGGATTGAATGTAATTACATCGGCTGATAGCTCCCACCATAACCGCTGAAGGTCTCTAATGATGGGCCTCCCGCCCCCCTCGAAGCTTTCGGCTGGCAAAAGAGCTCGTTTTCCCCCTCCTCGTCCCTCCCCTCCTCGCCCTCCTCCTCGCTCTCCCTCCTCGCCCTCCTCGTGCTGCCTTCCTCGCCCTCCCCCTCGTCCTCCCTCTCCTCGTCCTTCTCCTCCTCGCCCTCCTCCTCGCTTTTCCTCCTTGCCCTCCCCCTCGTCCTCCCTGTCCTCGTCCTTCCCCTCCTCGCCCTCCTTCTCCTCGCCCTCCTCCTCCTCTTCTCCCTCCTCGCCCTCCCCGTCGTCCTCCCTGTCCTCGCCCTCCTCCTTGCTCTCCCTCCGCGCCCTCCTCCTCGTGCTCCCCTCCTTGCCCTCCTCGCCTTCCTTTGCCGTGATATTCCTCCAAATCCTTTAAGGGTTCCTTGGGATCGCCTTGTGATTATCCGAGGGATGGATCCTTCCATACGTACTTTCTGCATTAGCAAACACAGGTCTGGCCGTATGTTCATTATATTAACATGGGTTATGCGGATGCGCACCTATGACATACAAGTGGCACGTGTGTGCCCAGGCTAATACAAAAAAATCGAGGTGGCACTCGAGCGCAAGTTGGGTTGCCACACCTTGCGATGTGTGTACCAGGGCCCCCCAGGAAGCCCCAGGAGGCCCGACTTGGATACCGGAAGAGGCTCCAGGAGGCCACAGGATTGTGAGTGTTGTGTGTGGGTGTGTGTGATGTGTGCTCTGTGTTGTGCGTGTTTTCTGTGCGTTGCAGGTGTTGTGTGTATGTGTGTGTGTGTGTGTGTGTTATGTTTGTCTAGCGTGTGATGTGTTGGATGTGATTTGTGTCTCTGTGTGTGCATGTAGTTCTGAGGCCCCAGATGGCCCCAGGAGGCCCCAGGCGGCCTCAGGAGGCCCCAGGAGACCCCAGGAGGCTCCAGGAGGCCCCAAGAGGCTCCGGGAGGCCGCAGGAGGTCCCAGGAGGTTCCAGGAGGCCCCCAGGAGGCTCCGAGGCGGGGTCTGGGGTGCCAGAAAGTACAGAAAGCCCCAGGAGGCCCCAGGAGATTTCAGGAGCCCCCGAGGAGGCTCCGAGGCGGGGTCTGGGGTACCAGAAGGTACGTCGGGGCTCGATTTTGGGAGGATGTCTCAGGCGAAACCGCCATTCTCTGAGAATCGAAGTGAAAACCATTGAAATTACAATGTGGTTTTGAAGGTTTTATGTTAGAATGTTGAAATTCCTATGTGGTTTTGGGTGCCATCGATTTTCATAATTTCGAGGATGTCCCTAGCGAAACGGCCAGAAACATCGCGAACGACGCGGCGCGCGCGCATTACTCGCCTCTGAGCTCTACTCCCTCGGAGAGGTGCGTATGATAATATATATATATATATATATACTCATCCACGTACCTTGTTAACATCTCCAACATCTATTTACTCATGTCTGCGCACCCTGTTAACATGTTCAACATCTTCGTTTCCTCTGTGCGCGTCTGCTGGCGCCAGCGATTAGTTGCTCACCATTGCTCCCCTATCATTTGTTGTTGGGTGGTTGTTCCTCCAAGCGGATAATGCCTCCTGGGCTACCCTGCAAGAGAGAGGATGTGGGATTTTCCGTGTAAGGGGGTTGAATTATATTTCGCTATATTTCGTTACATTTACAATCGAGTCGGCGTTGTCTTTGTGGTCGTCGTCGCGATCGTCATCGTCGCCGTCTTCATATGATGGGGTTCGCGCAAATGACGTGCGCAGTAAGATCTCGCCATAGTCGTGCTGAGCTTGCTCAGTGGTTGCCGCGCGTGTACATATTGGCGCACTATTGTTTTCCGTGCTGGGTATTGTTGGGTGGTTCTTTCTCCCATCGTATAATTCTTGCTGGGCTACCCTGCGTGACAGAGGATTTTTGAGCTTGTTTGTAGAAGGAAGAAGAATCATTCGCTTCATCTCCAATCGAGTATGCGCGTCGCCTTCGTCGTTGTCACCGTCGTGGTCGTTGTCGGCTTGATACGAGAATCACGCAGGTCATCGTGGTCAGTAAGAGCCCGCGTCACTTGTGGTGAGCTTGTTCAGTTGTTGCCGCGCGTGTAATATTTTACGCTCTTCTGTTCGCCGTGCGGGATGTTGTTGGGTGGTTCTTGCTCCCAGCGGAGAATCTCCCGTGGGCTACCTGCGCGCGGGAAGAAATTTGAGCATTTTCGTACAAGGATGGGAGTACAAGCCCACATGGTTTTGTTTCCAGCTCTTCCCAG
>CAUYUJ010021082.1:339686-344686 GCA_963575745.1 Prorocentrum cordatum | reverse complement strand
TCCTCCCCGCCGCTTTTCTTTCTGTCTCGCTTCCTCCTTTTTCTCGCCCCTGCTGATCAATCCTACTCTTTCCTCTCTCTTTCCTCCCTTCTTCCGCCTTCCTCCGTCCTTCCTTTTTCTCGCTTTCCCGCTGCTCGCTGCCCCCTCCCGACAATCAGACAAGTAGGTTTGGCAGATCTGGTTTCTAGTCTAGGTTCTAGTTTTTGGCGGCGAACCCAGGGGGGAAGTGAGAAAGGGCGGGTCTCCTCAGAAGGCTCCGATGTCCCCTGGCCTTCTGAGAAGTCTTCTGAGCCTTTCCCGAAGACACAGGAAACCCTTCAGAAGGCCAGAGGCCTTCTGAGAAGCCCCGCCGCTTTCTGACCTTCTCCTTCTCACTCCCCCACTCGCTCGCCGCGGAGCCCTGGAACGCCAAGGAAACTCTGTGGCGCCTCGAGGACGAGGAGGAGGAGGAAGAGGAGGAGGAGGAGGGCTTTCGAAAAGATCTGCCGCCTTGTGAGAAGGCATTCCCCTTCTCGCTTCCCTCCCTTTCTCGCCGCCGAAAGTTGAACGTGGACGGCCTGGCGGTGGCCTGCCAGAGCACCGACGTGACACTTCTGGGGGGCTCTGTGGGGGTTCCGTGGGCCAGGCCGTTGGGAGGCTCCATCTCTCCCGTGCTCTTTCTCGGGCAGGCCCTCCTCCTCCGCCTCCTCCTCCACATCCTCAAGGCGTCACAGAACTTCCTTGGCGCTCCAGGGTTCGGCGGCGAGCGAGGGGGGGAATTGAGAAGGAGGAAGCCAGAAAGTGGCGGGGCTTCTCAGAAGGCCTCCGGCCTTCTGAGGGGTTTCTGCGTCTTCGGGGAAGGCCTGGGGACTTCCGAGCCTGCTTAGAAGGCCGACTCCTTCTCACTTCCCCCCCAGGCTCGCTGCCGAAGGAATGAAACATATGGCTTGAAAGGCGTCACAGAACTTCCTTCGCGCTCCAGGGCGCTCCAGAGCGCATGCATTTCCCAGGCTCGTCGGTCCTGCCGTCGTCTTCACTCTCTCCCCCTCACCAGCTCCCTGCAGTCGCTGGGGCTTCGCGGCAGTCCTAGGCTTGCCGCGGGGCGCCGCTCCAAGCGCAGCGCCGACCGAGCATCCGCAGCGCAAGGCCACGGAGGTGGTTAGAAACAATCGGGAGCCACGCTAAGCCGGGCAAACCTCGCCGAGCACGGGCGGGGAGGAAGATAGGGAGGAGGAGAAGGGGGGGGCAGAAGGAGGAGGAGGAGGATAATAATGTTTGTAGGGGACAGACGTGTTTTTTTCAGAGACCGATCGTTTCCGCAAGATGGCAGAAAACATTTGGGCATCCCAATGGAGAACCGTTAGGGGTGTGTGACGCAGGCTCGTTTGTGTGCATATTGTCAGGTATCGTGTTTTTTATTTGTGAATTCTCACTTCTACTGGATTACCGTTGTTGATCATCCTCTGGTGCTTTTGTATGTTTAAAATGTTCCTCCCTGGGCTCGCAGCCTGTTGCTCAGAAGGTTTGACTCTCCAAACTGGGTTGCTGCCCCCCACTACAACAACGGCTCCCGCCTGATGCCTCTTCACAACTTACTGAGAAAACTGGCTTTCACTCGAGACTTCCTCGCATGTTTGCAGGAATCGCGCTCTCGCCTGACGCGTTCTTCCTGACAAACCATTCATGGATCGTTGTCTCGGCGTTGCTCGCAATCTCAAGAACCGTGCTCTCGACCGAGACTTCCTTACCATCCACTCTTGCTAATCCCTCTTGCGAATCCCTCGCGTCCTCCATCTCCTCCCTCCCTCTCTCTACCCCCTTCTCTTCTCCCCTTCTCCGTCCCTTCCTCCTCTCCTTTTCTCCTCGCTTTTGCCCCCTTCTCTTCCTCTTCCCTCCCTCCTCCTCCCTTCCTCCCTCCTTCCCTGTTGCCCCCTTCCCTTCTCCCTCCCTTGCTCCACTCCCTTCCTCCTCGCTCTCTCCCTTTTCCATTATTTATATGTCCTTTTGGTGTGAAGGGCTGCGCGAGATACGCGTGGCAGGGCAGAACGAGGTACCCCGCAAATGGGGTACGATCAAAGGCGAAGAGGGCTGGAACCGAGTGTTTCACCACATATATATATATATATATATATATATATATATGTGTATATCTATATGTATACCGGGCTACAGCGCCGGGGGCTCCCTGGCCAGGACCGCAACCCCCCATGGGGGGATCGGGCTTCCGGGAGCGCCTTTGTCCGGCCCAAGAGTGCCCCAAGAGCGCTCCGCGATAGGCCCAGCAGGCTCCAAGAGGGCCATGAGGGCGCCAAGAGGGCCCCAAGATGCCCAAGATAAGCCCAAGACGGCCAAAGAGGCTCCCAAGACGCTCCAAGAGGCCTCCAAGAGGTCCCCCCAGAGAGCCCCCAGAGGCCAACATCGTGCATTTTACAAAGTTTTTGGACACATTTTGCCTCTCCCGCCTTTTCACCTTTCCGACGCTCCACGACGGCTCACAGGCCTCCCGCAGACGCCCCAAGACAGCCCAAGAGGCCTCCAAGAGGGCCTCAAGATGGCTCTGGAGGGCCCCAAGACGGCCCAAGACGCGCCCAAGACGGGCGAAGAGAGGCCCAAGACGGCCCCAAGAGGGCTCCAAGAGGGGAGCCGCGAACCGGAAATTCGAGCCTCCCGCCTCCACAGGGCCCCGGGAGGCCCCAAAGGGGCGCCAAGAGGCCCCAGGAGACCCCCAAGATAAACCCAAGACGGCCAAAGAGGCCCCGAAGACGCTCCAAGAGGCCTCCAAGAGGCCCCCCCAGAGGGCCCCAAGAGGCCCAAATCGTGCATTTTACAAAAAGGTTTTGGACACATTTTGCCTCTCCCGCCTTTTCAGCTCTCCGACGCTCCACGACGGCCCAAGACGCGCCCAAGATTGGCGAAGAGAGGTCCAAGACGGCCCCAAGAGGGCCCCAAGAGGGGAGCCGCGAACCGGAAATTCGAGCCGGGCCCCAAGAGGCCCCAGGAGACCCCCAAGATAACCCCAAGACGGCCAAAGAGGCCCCGAAGACGCTCCAAGAGGCCTCCAAGGGGCCGCCCCCCCAGAGGGCCCCAAGAGGCCAAAATCGCTCATTTAAGAGGTTTTGGACACATTTTGCCTTTCCCGCCTTTTCAGCTTTCCAACGCTCCACGACGGCTCACAGGCCCCCCGCGGACGCCCCAAGACAGCCCAAGAAGCCCCCAAGAGGCCCTCAAGACGGCTCTGGAGGGCCCCAAGACGGCCCAAGACGCGCCCAAGACGGGCGAAGAGAGGCCCAAGACGGCACCAAGAGGGCTTCAAGGGGGGAACCGCGAACCAGAAATTCGAGCCTCCCGCCTCCACAGGGCCCCAGGAGGCCCCAAAGGGGACACAAGAGGCCCCAGGAGACCCCCCAGAGGCACCCAGGAGGCCCGAACGAGGCTTCACGAGGCTCCCAAACAGCCCCGGGGAACCTTACAACGGACGGTGCGGACGAGCCAATTTTCGGACCGCCGCCGCCGCCAGTCCAAGAAAACGGCCTCCTGGACGCCATGCGCGCCGTGGCCCTCCTGCGGTGGCACATCCCGCCCCGGGCCAGCGCAGAGGCCCTCGGATCCCAGAGAGAATTCTCCGTCGTCGGCGGTGTCGCCGTCGTCGGCGTCGTCGTCGTCGACGCCGTCCCCGCCCCGGTCGCCCCTCGGGACCGCGCTCGCCCCTTCGACTTCTCGGCTCGCCTCCCGCCGATGTTCTTGTCGCCCTTCGACTTTCGGAGGCTCCTCCGGGGGTCCTGGGTCCAGTGCTCCGGCCTCTCCAGAGCGCTTCAAGTGGCCGAAATCGGTAATTTTTCAAAGGTTTTGGAGAGATTTAGCCTTTTCGGCTGTCCGACGTTCCAAGACGGCCCAATAGGCCCCCAAGAGCGCCCAAAGACGGCCCAAGAGGGCCCCCAGACGACCCCAGAGGCGCCCAAGACAGCCCAAGAGAGCCCCAAGACGGCCCCAAGATGCGCCCAAGAGGGGACCACGAATTCCAAATTCGACCCTCCCGCTTGAAGAGTGCCCCAGGAGGCCCCAAGAAGCCCCCAAGAGGCCCCAGGAGGCACCCGAGAGGCACCCAGGAGGCCCAAACGAGGCTTCAAAAGGCCACAAAACAGCCCCGAGGAGGCCCCAGTACGGCCCCAAAACGGTCACCGAGAAGATGCGAACTGCGTTCACGACGTTCCCGACAGGCCAACCACGAGATCCAAACCAACACCCATGAGGCCTCTGACCCACCACCTAGGGCACCCGCCGCCCGTTCGCCGTCCGCGTAGCACGCACCACTCTGTACTCAACAGCTTCAGTCTCCAAGACAACACCCTGTAGTCAACAGCCCCCGTCTTCAAGGCAACACCCTGTGCTCAACAAGCTCCCGCTGCAAGAGAGCACCCTTAAGGAATTCATTCAAATCCCGACCCGCCCGCCCGCCCGCCACCCGCCCGCCCGCCGCCCGCCTGGCCGCTCGCCCGCCTTCCGCGTAGCACGCGCCACCCTGCACTCAACAGCCTCCGCCTCCAAGACAACACCTAGCATTCAACAGCCCCCAGCGCTCCCGGGACTGCCCAGGTCCGCTCCCAAACGCGCCACGACACGCCAAGAGGGCCCTAAAGCTTGCCAAGACAGCCTCAAGAGGCCCCGGACACGCCGAAGATGGCCTCAGGACGGCCGACGACGCCGCCAAAACGCCCTAAGAGCGCCTCCAGAGGCCCCTCCACAGGGCCCCGCATTTTTGCGCTATCGCATGTTCCGCCTCCCCACGGTCCCGGACGGCGTCAGAGCCTGTTCAGATCGATCCAAGACGGCCGAAGAGGCTCCCAAGAAAGACCAGAGACGGCCAGGAGGCTCCCCAGATAATTCAACAGGGCTTCGAGAGCGCCCCAAGAGAGCCCCAAGAGCGACCCAAGAGGGCCCGAAGAGCGCAACATTTCAAGGTCTCCAGCCTGAGAGGCTCCTAGGACGCCCCCGGAGGCCATCAAGAGGCTCCCAAGAAGCCC
>CAUYUJ010021082.1:324686-334686 GCA_963575745.1 Prorocentrum cordatum | reverse complement strand
GACCGATGCAAAATGAATGGGTGCTGGGGGGGGCTGCGCATATATATATATATATATATAGGATGACATTCCAGTGTGTTCGGGCGAGCAGTTGTAAAGTGATTCAATCATCAGCTGCAGAGAATGAACGTTAGTGCTTTTCAATTGAAGTGCCCCTTTTCGGGGCTCACACCCTTTTTTAACAATGGAAGTATTGGGTCTCCAAACTGCGTCGTTGGCCGCCAGTTTGTAACAACAGCAACACCAGCAACAACAGCAACAGCAACACCGACACCAATCACATCATCAACACAACAACAAAAACGACAGTAATTTCAAGACTGTTCCTTCTCACCTGCTCGCGTGCCTTTCAACACGTATATTCCAAACCCTCGATCTTCTCCCTCTTCGTCTTCGATCGTGCTACCTTTGGGCTATAGCTTCCTTATCTGCCGTGTGGTGCAACCCCTCAAGCAGGGGAAGAAAGGACGGATGGAAGGGGCAGGGAGAAATATGGAGCACGGGAATCATTTTACCCGAGTGTTCAATTATTCCATGCGAGCATGCACCCATCATGATAACTCCACCCACTTGTTTTCTGGCACAGGGTCCGATAATCCCGTGCCCAAATCTCCCGCCCAATGGGGTGTTGCCAGCACCTCTTCCGAGGATCTTCAACATCTGCGGCTCGGATGGCACAATGCCGTTGCAATAGCGTTGCCCATGCCCTGCTTCTCGGAGGAGGAAGAGGAGGAGGAAGAGGAGGAACAGGAGGGGAGGGAGGAGGAAGGAGGCAGGATGACGGAACATCAGGGGCGGACGAGGGAGGAGCCAAAATGAATCTTCGGGAGGCCGCCCGAAGCCTTCCAGAAACGATGCCGAGACGACGGCGGCACTACCCAATAAAAGCAAGGGAATATCGAGCGGGAGCGTTGTTATGATAGAGTAGCTGGTTTGCGGCGTCAAGGCGCGAGCACCACTTCTGGGTAAGAAATATGGAGGTATCGAGCGGGATCGCTGGTTTTGTTGGAGGGCCGGCGTTCGGCGGCGAGCAGAATTGCGCCGGTCTTGAACAAAAAAACAAAGTACTATCGAGCGGGAACCTTGGTTTTGACGGAGGGGCCCGTTTTCGGCAGCGAGCAAGAGCGCCAGTCCTCAGGTTATCGAGCGGGAAAGTCGTTGTAAGGGGTGGGCCGTCTGCGGCGCCGAGGTGAAGGCGCCCGTCCTGATTGACATCAAGGACGTATCGAGCGGGAGCCCTGGTTTCGTGGCAGGGCTGGGTTTCGGCGGCGAACAAGAGAGCGCCAGTCGTTAAAATGAAGCAGGGAAGTATCGAACGGGAGCCCTGTTTTTAATGGAAGGCCAGTTTTCGGTGGCGAGCAAGCGCGCCAGTCCTGAGTAAAAATGAAGCAGTATCGAGCTGGAGCGTTGTGGTTTGTAGGAGAGTCTGGTTGCGGCGCCGAGGCGGGAGCGCCAATCCTGAGTAAAAAGCAAAGGAATATCAAGCGGGAGCGCCGGTTTTGTTGGATAGGCGATTTTGGGCGGCGAGCAAAAGCCCCGGCTCTGAACAGAAAATGAGGAGCCTGAGCGTTGTTGATGTTGGGGGGCCAGTTTGGGTCCAACCCCAAAGCACCTGAGCGTGAGCTTAGTTTTCAAAGGGAATATAGCCAGCGCCTTAGCGAGAGCGTCAGAGCGCTTTTAGGATAATTAATTTCAGCGGTTCCCGCCCGACATTTCCTCATAATGTATTGGGATATCGCGCTCTCACGCAGGCTTTCCTCACAATTGATGGCAGAGTCGCGCTCTCGCGTCGGACTTCCTCGTGATGTAGTCAAACGCCGCGCCTTCGACGCTCGGGAGTCTCGCTCTCGCTTTGGATTTTCTCGCGATGCAATTGGGAATCGCGCTATCGCTCGAGTCAGACTTCCGCGCAGTTCATGCAATACCCATGCTTCAGCAGCCCGCCTGCTCGACCTGGCCGCTTGTGGCCGCCTTTCCCGACACGCCTGTTAGGGTTTAGCCCACTCGATCACCCCGTTTGGTTTTGTCCCGTGGCTTCTGCTCCAAGCCCACCTCCTGCTACTCTCTCGTGCTCCATCGTCCTCCTTCCCCTTGTCTTTTCCTTCCATCCTTCCTCTCGTCTTCGTGCTTCACGGGCTGAACGAAGTACACGTTGCAACTAAGAAAGATATACAACCCAAAGGGGGTCCGATCAAAAGCGAAGAGGGCGGGTATCGGGGGTGTGATATATACGTGCTTAATGGCACGCGATCAGATAAGAGCGAGCAGTCTTAAGTTGGTTACTGTTGTTGTTGTTGTTGTTGTTATTGTTGTTGTCGTTGTTGTTGTTGTTGTTGTTATTGTTGTTGTTTTTGCTGTTGTTGTTGTTGTTGCGTATGTACATGTTGCTAATGGTATTGTTGTTAGTTTTTTGGTGTTGGTGGTGTTGTTGTTGTTTATGTTCATGTTGTTGTTGTTGTTGCTGTTTTTGTTGTTGTTGTTGTTGATGTTGAATTCCCACTCATGAAGAATAATTATTGTTGATCCCCCCACCGGTGCATATTGTTTTTCTCAATCAAAGTGTACCCCTCGACGTTCGCACCCTGTTTTTTGACAAGGAAAGTCTTCCTGCTCAAACTGGGCCCCTGGCCCCCAGGTTACAACAACAACGGCTCCCGCCCGAGACTTCCTTACAATTTAGCCAGGACCCCGGACCCCAGCTCCCGCCCGAGACTTCCTCGCATTTTATTCAGGAATTGCGCTCTCGCTGGGGACTTCCTTACAATTTATTATGGAATCGCTTTCCCGGCGCTCTGGAGTCGCGCTCTCTCTGGAGACGTGCTTGCAACTTACTGAAGAATGGCCTTGCGTTGGAATTTCTTGCAATTTGCCAAAGCGCCGCCGTCCCGACACCCAGGCACACAGGAGTCGCGCCCTTTGTGGCCCCATGTGCATGCCCTTCGTGGCCCCGCTGTCGCCATTTGTGTCCCCCTCACTGTCCTACGTGGCCCAGTTGCTGCCCTCAGTGGCCCTCTGTGGCCCCGCATTATCTGCACTTCGTGGCCCCCGCTCGTTCGCGCTCTTCGTGGCCCCGTACGCATTCGTTTTGTGTTCCCGCTGTCGCCCTTCGTGGCCTACTTCGTGCCTTTCGTGGCCCTGCTGTCGTTCTCTCTCGCTGTTGTCGTCGTCGCCGTCGTCTTCGACGTCGTCGTCGTCGTCGTCGTGGTCGGTCCCCTGTCCGTCCCTCTTGGGGTCGGGTCGACGGTCTGCGGCCGCCCCGCCGATCAGCGCTGCCGCTGGCCAGGCCGACGGTCCGCGGCCGCCCCGCCGCTTGCAGGGGCCCGGCCTGCAGGGAAGAAAGGTATACCCCCCAAAAGGGGTTCGATCGAAGACGAAGAGGGCGGGTATCGAGGGTTTGGGAAATACGCGTTATTGGACACTCGAGCACGTAAGGGCGAACAGTCTTAAATTTATTGTTGTTGTTGTTGTTGTTGTTGTTGTTGTTGTTGTTGTTGTTGTTGTTGTTGTTGTTCGTTGCGACCACTGTCCCGGCCCCAGCTTGTTGTTGATATCTTGTTCTTCTTGGGAAATGATATTTGATCGTTCTTGGTAAATTGAAAACTTGGAGTTGGCGGAGCTTAGCCCCCCCCCCCGGGGCCGGGACGGGCGCCTTCACTGGGTCGTGGCCCCCGACCAGGCCACCGGGGCCGGGACGGGCGTCGGCACACGGGGCGTGCGACCAACAAACCGAAAACCGTAACCATTTTGGCTCAAGGCGGGCCGCGCGCACGCTGAGCGCGCGGGCGGGGGCCAGGGCGGAGGCCGCCCGCCATGGCGGAGGGCCGCGGGCGGGCCGCGGGGTGCTCGCCGCGTCCGCGGCGCGCGGCCGCCCGCCGCGGCGCCGCGCCCGCCGCCGCCGCCGCCCTGGTCTGCTGCTTGGCGGCGGGAGCCGGCGGCAGCGGCTGGTCCCGTCCTCACTCTCACGCCCCTCGCGTTCCTCCTCACCCTCCTCATCTCCTCCTCCTCTTCCTCCTCCTCCTCCTCTTCCTCCTCCTCCTCCTCCTCCTCCTCCTCCTCCTCCTCCTCCTCCTTCCTTCGGTACCCAGCCTCGCGGAGTTGAGCAGTACCACGGCGCCCACCGCTAAGGAGTTGAGCAGTACCACGGTGTCCAGGACTACGGAGTTGAGCACCACCACGGCGTCCACCACTACAGGTTCGAACAGCGCCACGGTGACCGCCGCTACAAGTTCGAGCAGTACCTCGGATTCCAGGACGACGGAATTGAGCACTACGACGGTGTCCTCCTCCTTCTCCTACTCCTTTTTCTCCTCCTCCTCCTCCTCCTCCTGTTCCTCCTCCTGCCCCTCCTCCTCCTCCCAACTGTTATCCCATGCATTCCTCCTCCTCTTATCCCCGCCTCCTCCCTCCCTCCATCCCTCCCTCTTCTCCTCCTCCTCCTCCTCCCCCTCCTCCTCCAACTCCCCCCTCCCCCGTCCCTCCTCTTCCTCATCCTCGCGCCCCTCCTCGACCTCCTCATCTCCAACTCCTCCGCCTCCTCCTCCTCCAACTCCTCCTCCTCCTCCTCCTCCTCCTCCTCCTCCTCCTCCTCCTCCTCTTCCTCCTCCTACTACCACGGTGTCCGCCACTGCAGGTTCGAACGGCACCGCGGTGACCGCCACTACAGGTTCGAGCAGTGCCGCGGAGTTGAGCAGCACCACGGCTTCCACCACTACGGAGTTGAGCAGTGCCACGGTGTCCACGACGGAGTTGAGCACTCCTCCTCGGTAGCTGAGTGCCGCGCCGGCGCAGGCCCCGCCTCGCCTTCGCCGCCGCGCCCGCGCCGAGAAAAAATGCCCCGCCTCGCCTTCGCCGCCGTTTACATCTATACATGCCATATATGTGTTCACATACATGTATACACACTTACACATTGTGAGGCTTACATAAATATATATACATATATATATATATATATATATATATATATATATATATATGTACGTACGTTCACAAACATGCATACGCACACATACATGTACATGTGTATGTATGTAAACGTTCATGTATTTGCGTACATGCACGTACACATATATAGTATACACAGGGATACTTCGGAATCCCTGAGGAGTCCTTGGGAATGCCCAGGTTTCAACGATTTCGGACCTGCCGGGGCCGGGAGAGTCGTCTGCGCACCAGGCGCGCGAATGCCTGCGCCAGTGGGAGATGCCCGGGGCCGGGAGAGTCGTCGGCGCACCCAGAGCGCGAACGCTTTTACCCGGGGCCGGGTGAGAGGGCACGCACCGCGGTGTGCTGACGCCCGTCCCGGCCCCGGCCCGGGGCCGGGACGGGCGCCGCGACGTTGTTGTTGTTGTTGTTGTTGTTGTTGTTGTTGTTGTTGTTGAACTCTCATTCTTGAAGAATAATTATTGTTGGCCCCCCCCCAACAGGTGCAGGTTTTTTTTTTTTTTTTTTTTTTTTTTTTTTTTTTTTTTTTTTTTTTTTTTTTTTTTTTTTTTTTTTTTTTTTTTTTTTTTTTTTTTTTGAAGTGCCGCCCCCGGGGCTCGCACCTTGTTTTTTCCCAAGGAAAGTCTTCCTGCTCGAACTGCGCCCCTGCCCCCTGGGCTACAGCGAAAACGGCTCCCGCTTGAGACTTCCTCGATCTTTACTCAGGACCCCCGCTTCCGCCTGAGACTTCCGCGCAATTTACTAAGGAAAGGCGCTCCCGTCTGAGACTTCCTTGCAATGTAATCAAGACCCCCGCTCCCGCCTGAGACTTCCGTGCAATTTGCGTGGGGGCGGCGCTCCCGCTTGGGACTTCTTCGGATTTTACTCAGGACCCCCGCTCCTGCTTGACATTTCCGCGCAATTGATTCAGGAACGGCGCTCCCGCCTGAGACTTCCTCGCAATTTAGTGGGGGCCCCCGCTCCCGCCTGAGACTTCCGTGCAATTTGCTCAGGAACGGCGCTCCCGCTTGAGACTTCCTCGCGACGTAGTCAGGGCCCCCGCTTCCGCCCGAGATTTCCTTACAATGTACTCAGGACTGCGCTCTCGCGTGCGACGTCCTCACAAATTATTATGGAATTGCGTCTCGGCGCTCAGGAACCACGCGCGCGCCAAGGACGCCTTCACAACGTGGCATCTTCCCTCATCCTTCGTCCTCCCCCCCCCCCTTCCTCCCACTCTCCGTCGTTCTTCCCCTCCTCCTCTTGCAGGGCCCGCGCCAATTCCAATGGCGGGCAGAGAAATGTACGCCCCCGAAGGATTGTCCGCCCGTTCCGGTTTGCCCGTACGTCTAAGCCCGCCGGCCCCAGCAAAGAGAAATAATCCCCCCGAAAGGGGTGTGATCGAAGACGAAGAGGGCGGGTATCGAGGGTGTAGGGTATACGTGTTGAATGACTCGCGGGCAAGTAAGAGCGCACAGCCTTAAAATGGGTTGTTGTTGTTGTTGTTGTTGAACATTATTTCTTCTAAAGAATAATTATTGTTGGGGCCCCTGGTGCGCGCCCCCCCCGCCGCGCCTAGGCCGCAGCCACATTTTCATCATTTTCGTGAGGAAGCCTCAGGCAAAACGATGTGATCCAGATCCGGTTGTTTTGTTCCCCCCCGCTTTCCCTTGCAAAAAACACTATAAAATGACATTTCTTGTTCTAATATAATCAAATTTCAAGAATCCCTTGCAAAAAATAAGGTAAAGTGGACATTCGCGCGCGCAAGACGAAATCCTTCCAAAACCTTAGTGTTCGTAGCGATTTTAACATAAAAACATCAAAAAACCAATGGTTTTTCAAAAAAAAATGTCAAAATTTCATCCCGCGCGCTCTTGCGGATTCGTAGGAAACCCAACACTTTTTAAACATTTCTGTCAAACGGGCTTTTGCGAGCAACTTTTTCGAACTTCTGCAACAACGGTTGCGCACCTGCCAGGGCCATCATCCCTGTCAAATAATACCATGCGGGACACATTCGTTTTTTCTTCGCGCGCGCACGCCGTCGTCGTCGGCCGCGGGGCCCTGAATAGTAGCCACGGTCGTCCGCATGCCACGAAGTGAAGTGTCCGAACGTCATAGGGCGGGAAGCTGGGTGTGGGTGGTGGCGAAGAGTCGTTTGGAAATTTGGTAGAGCTTGAACCGGCCCCCCCACAAAGTGGGGGTATTGCCCGCCTCCTATGAAAACCCTGGCACTGGTGAGAACGGAGTGTCCCCACGTGCTAGTAATTGTTGTTGTTGTTGTTGTTGTTGTTGTTGTTGTTGTTGTTGTTGTTGTTGATGAACACGGGCGCTGGCGGCCCGTCCCCCCCAAGAAACCCCCAGAGGGGGCCGAAGGCCCCCCTGGGGTCTGTTGGAGTGTCGCTGTTGGTGCGAGAAGGCCCTATTCGGCGAAATTCGGGGCCTTCTATAAGGCCACGAAGCGCTGCACTTGGGAACTCCCTGTTGGGACACGAAGCGCTCCACCGGGTGGGTCCCCTGTTTTAGGGACAAGGTGCGGAAGATATAGCCCGAAGGGGGGTAGGATCGAAAACGAAGTGTGCGGGTATCGATACATACCAAATTGCACGCGAACATATAAAAAAACGACCAGTCTTTAAATGATGGGGTGAATTCTAATTTCTAAAGAGGAAGTCTTGTTGATCCCCCCCAGTGCCCGTGGCGTTCAATTGAAGTGCTCCTCGTGGGCTCGCACCTGGTTTTTTACAGGGGGGCGTACTGAGCCTCAGAATGCGTTGTTGGCCCGCAAATTGCCACAACAATGGCTTCTGCCTGATGCTTCCTCGCATTTGATTCCACAATCGCGCTCTCGCGCGCGATTTCCTTACAATTTGCACAGGAATCGCGCTCTCGCGCGGCATTTCCTCGCAATTTATTCAGACGCCGCGCCCTCGACATTCAACGAATCGTGCTTTCGCTCTGGCTTTTCTCATGATTTACTTGGAAATCCGCTATCGCTCGAGAATTCTTCGCGATTGATGCAGGACTCACGCTTCAGTGACCCGCCTGCTCGACCCGGCCAGCTGGGCCCGCCATCCCGACCCGCACGGTAGGGCCTTCCGGCCCGATCCGCCCGTCTGGTTCTGCCATTTGCTTTCTGCTCCTAGCCCCTCTCCTGAAAATCTCTCTCGTGCTCCATCCTTCTCCCTCCCCCGTGTCCCTTCCCTCCATCCGTCCTCTTTTTTCCGTGTTTTAGGGGCTGCGCCAAATACGCGTGGCAGGTAAGGAAGATATAGCCCAAGGGGGTACGATCGAAGACGAAGAGGGCGGGTGTCGAGGGTGTGGGATATACGTGTTGAAGTGCACGCGGATAGATATGAACGAACAGTTTTAACATTACCGCTGATGTTATGGAGTTTTTGTTTGAGGGGGGGGGGCGGGGGTAAGGGGGGTAAACGTGTCTGCTTCCAGAACGACATGATCATCCCGGTGTTCGGCGTCGCGCCCGGGGGGAAGTGAAAACGGACAGGTCTTCTCGGAAGGCTCGGAAAGGTTCAGGCTTCCTGAGAAGTGTTCCAAGCCTTCCCCCGAAGACACGTGGAACTTTTCAGAAGGCGCGAGGGCTTAGCCCCGCCGCCCTGTGAGAAGGCCTGCCCCTTCTCACTTCCCCCTGGTTCGCCGCCTAGGTGCAGCAGGCGTATCACTTGGGTGTGCTCCGCTTGCGCCAACCAGCCGTTAACCTTCTTTCCCAGGCTGGCCGCGCACGGCCTGAGGCTGAACCCAGAACCCCAGATCCACCATAGATTCTCGGGTTTCTCAAGTAGCTGCTGCTTTGGGAAGCAGGCGTGCCCATTTTCAGATCCAGAAGATCATCGCGATGTAGCGTGCATGGCACTTGAGACTCCCAGGGGAAGATGCCAGGTGGCATGGCATTGGCCTGTTCGCGCGCAGATTGGTGGCTCGTCGCAGGTAGAATGGCAGTCTTTCTGTCCGGGGGGCCCACGTGTCTCTTTTCATAACTACGTGGCCATCGCGATGTAGCAAGCATGGCACTTGGGCCTCCCGTTGGGGGGGCCGCCGAGGGGGTGTGACACGGGCCCGGTCGCTCCCAGGCTGTGGGGTCATTTCCGATGTCATGACGCATTTTTTGGTGGTGGGCAGACTTGTTTATTTTTCAAGCCCGATGATCATCGCGATGTAGAAGGAGCAGCACTTGGGCATCCCACCGGGGAGCTGCTAGGGGTGCACGACGGTCCGTTCACCGAAACTCAGCCACGCGCAGAGGGGGCTGGGGGGAGGGGGGAGGGCTTCATAGAAGCACCCTTGCTTCTTAGAAGGTGCGGCCCTTATCTATAGATTTAAGGCCGGCGCCTTCTAAGAAGCAGCCTCCTTCGAAGAAGCCCTCCCCCCTCCCTCCACCCCCTTGTGCGCGCCGCAGGTAAACAGAGTTCGCCAGAACATCTGCGCACGCCTCGGGATCTCCGCATTTTGAGTACCCGCGAGGTCCTGGGCGTGCGGCGTTACTCTCTTCGTTTTTTTGTGGTATCGGTGTCGCCAGGAGGGTGTCGCCGCATTTGTGCGTTAGCGATTTCGTCGACTAGGTTAGCATGCGTTGCCCAGGGTGACCTTGTTGTGAAGAGCTGCTGCTGCTGCTGCTGCTGCTGCTGCTGCTGCTTTATTCCGCTGCCATGGGTTGTATCGTGGGTTGGTGCTGCGCTCTTTTGGTTGTGCATACATGTCGCTTCGGACCGTCAATGTGTCGCTGTGTTTAGACAGGTGTGTTTCGGATTCCTGCTTGTTCAGTGGTGGTGCTGCCTTTTTGCTTGGCTCCAGCTCTTGGTTTCTTCGCAACTGTGCTGCGTTTCGTTTCCTCTGATTTCATGCCCCTGTTGTCCCGAGCCATGTGCCGCACGGAGGTGCTGCGGGCTGCTTGCGCGCATGCCGTCGACTTATCGTTGTTTATATGTTCTGCCAGACTTGTCATGGTTTGCATGTTTTGCAAGGTTTATCCTACGCCCTCCTTTTCTCTGTGCGCCGCATTTCGCGGTCGTTTTCTCTTTCGTTCTCTCTGCATGGGCTCGGTTGCGGCTGCCAG
>CAUYUJ010021082.1:144686-319686 GCA_963575745.1 Prorocentrum cordatum | reverse complement strand
AGGTCCGCCAGCGCAGCAGGGAGACTGTGCTCTCGAGCTCCCGGCTTGGCAAACCAGTCAGCCCACTCCTTGCCGAGAAAGGCCTTGACGTCGCGGCACGGTTCCTTAGCGTACTCGATGTACGAGAGGAGGAGGAGGAGGAGGAGGAGGAGGAGGAGGAGGAGGAGGAGGAGGAGGATCAGAGGAACATGAAGTATTGATATTGATAGTTTTCCAGATTTCCAGGTTTTCCTTTTCTTCCGCGCGGGCTCCAGGGACAGATTGTCGAGCGCATTCCGTCGCGCAGGTTCTTTGCGTGATGTTCGCGGTGCATTTTTCGCGCATCGGAGCGCCCTCGAAGATTCCAAGCTGCATGCTGTGTTGCTCTTGGGGAGCCCGCGAGTCGCAGCTGCCGTGGCGCTGTTTTCGAGGGGGCCCCTTCGAGTGCTATTCGCGGGCGCAACGCGCGGCGCGCGCTGCGCCCAATAGCGCGCGGCGCGGCGCGTGAATCAGCCGGCCGCGCCCGTCGGACCGCCAGGACATTAGTTCTGGATTGTAGAATGTGTCAGAAAACGCTTCCGTTTTTTTCGCGCAAGCGGTTCCGTTTTTTTTTTTTTTTTTTTTTTTTTTTTTTTTTTTTTTTTTTTTTTTTTTTTTTTTTTTTTTTTTTTTTTTTTTTTTTTTTTTTTTTTTTAAAAAAAAAAAAAAAAAAAAAAAAAAAAAAAAAAAAAAAAAAAAAGGAGCCCCGACATTTTTTTAAATGAGGAGTGGAATGCGCCCGCCGCGCAGGACATCTGAGTAATTCTGAAATCCGGAATTTTTTAAATGGATCCCGGAAATTTTCAAAATCGATCCCGGAAGTGTTCCAACAAAAACGATTCTGGTATTTTTCAAAGAAAAAATAGGCCTCGCATGTTCAGAGATTTCCTTGGATTTGTTCAAATTTACCCCCGGAGAACTTACCAGAGTCGCACATGCTTTGCCTTGCCAGATCTTTGGAAATCCGCCGGGGCGCGCGGTGCGCGGCGGCGGGCGATGGGACGGCGCGCCAGATTCGAAAATGAGGCCCACGGTGCAGCGGGAGCACGATTCGGAACGATTCGGGAGCAGAAATGAAGCCGGCGCCTCAGCGAGAGCAGCATTCTAAAAAAAACGCGGGCGAAAACCTAACACCCGGGAATTATGTGTGTAAAAAAACAGTACGCTGGGGGTTCTACTACTTTCAGACCGCCTTCGGGGGAAGAGGGGGAGTAGTATTCATATTGAATCATTGTAGAGGAGGCGGAGGAGGAGGAGGAGGAGGAGGAGGAGGAGGAGGAGGGCGAGGAGGAGGGCGAGGAGGAGGAGGAGGAGGAGGAGGAGGAGGAGGAGGAGGAGCGGAAGAGGAGGAGGAGGAGGAGGAGGAGAGGAGGAAGAGGAGGAGGAGGAGGAGGAGGAGGAGGAGGAGGAGGATCATAAAATTAATCCACAGAAGAAAACGACAGCACGAAGAGTAATAGTAATATTGGTACTAATACTACCAAGGCGAATACTACTACTAAAAATAATCATACTACTAAGCGTAATAAGACTACTAATACGAATCAGAAGAAGAAAACAAGACGGAGGAGGAGGAGGAGGAGGAGGAGGAGGAGGAGGAGGAGGAGGAGGAGAGGAGGAGGAGGAGGAGGAGGAGGAGGAGGAGGAGCGAGGACGAGGAGGCGGAAGAGGAGGAGGGGAGGAGGAGGATGAGGAGGAGGAGGAGGAGGAGGAGGAGGAGGAGGAGGAGGAGGAGGAGGATCATAAAATTAACCCACAGAAGAAAACGACAACACGAAGAGTAATAGTAATATTGGTGATAATACTACCAAGGCTAATAATACTACTAAAAATAATCATACTACTAAGCGTAATGAGACTACTAATACGAATCAGAAGAAGAAGACGAAGACGGAGGAGGAGGAGGAGGAGGAGGAGGAGGAGGAGGAGGAGGAGGAGGAGGAGAAAGGGAGGTGTTGGAGGAGGAGGAGGAGGAGGAGGAGGAGCAGGAGGAGGAGGAGGAGGAGGAGGAGGAGGACGACGGCGAAGAGGAGGAGGAGGAGGAACAGACCGAGCGCACCCAGGTGCGAAGTTCGGGCGATGCCAAACGCATTCTAGCCCTGGCCATGAGGGGCGCATGCAGCGGCAGGCGCGGCGGCAGCTGAGATTTCTTCCACGGCCATGCCGTGGGTAGCTGCGCGCAGAAATTGGGTGAGGCCATCCCGCCCCGCGTGGGCGCGAGTGAATTCTCCCTTGCCAATCTTGGCGAGGTTCTCTCGCCCTTTCTTTTTAATGCCTGCGCAGGGTGCGGCGAGGTGGCGTGGGTCCTCAGTGGCCGTCTTACCGCACCCGCGACAGAAGTACAGGCGGTACTTCTGCATGAAATGAGGCTCCTGACTGGCGTGCAGCTCGCGGCCAGCGATGGTGATGGCGCCCTGTACTGGCACTATCTGGTCGCTGGCGGACGGAAGGGGCGGCTGATGGGTGCACGGCGTGGCACAGGCCTGGCGTACTTTGCACTTGTCCGTGGTGGGCCCGCACCGAGAGCAGAGATACTTGCCCGCTCTGAGCACAAAGGCGTGCTGGCTCGATCGCATGGCTAGCTGCAGCATGACGCTGGCCTTTGGCCTGCGAGGGTCGCTCCGCGCCCAGGGGTCGACTGCAAGCGTGTCAGCTAGGGCTCGGCGCGCCCTCCTGCGGATGAGGGTGCCCTGGGCATCGCGCAGGTCTGCGGGAGGGGCCTGTCCAACGAGCGCTGCCTCGTAGGACTGGGCCGCTACCCCTGCCCATGCATTTGCCGTCGCAGTACCGGTGGTGCGAACGTAACGCACTGGGCCAGAGGCGAGGCCAGGTGACTCCTCGCTGTGTGAGGGCACCCAGATCACCGAGAGCTGCCCACTGCCACGTGCGCGACTTGCTTTTGCAATACGTGCCACAAATCCTAATTAGCGCCATTGCGGGGGCGCAAGTGTCGATTCGACCGCCATCCGTCAGATTACGGGAGGTGGTCTGTGATAAAGCAGAGGTCACCCTCCCGGTGCTCAAGGGCAAGCGCGAAAGCCAGCAGCGCAGCACGAGGCACAGTCTGAAAGGGGCCCTCGAGACCCGAAGAGATGCCTCCCCACGGGACCCACTCCCCGAAGAGGCACTTCATGGCGGCACAGGCGGTCTCCACTCTTCGGCGTCGTGGGTCATCACTGTGCTGACCTCCAGAGCCGCCCCCGAAGAGAGAGGGTGAGGGTGCCGTCGCTGCTGACGCAGTCCTCCCAATCCCGCCCAACCCAGCTCCACCCGCCGCCCCCTCCCAAGGATGCAAAGAGCGGGTGCGTGTCGTCGCACGCAGGCAGGCCGCGGAGCCAGTATGCGGAGGCAGTCTTTGCTCCCGCCAGGGCAGAGGGCATGAGGGCGTCAGAATCCATGTAGTCCTCGTGGTCGCGGTCGCAGGGGCGCAGCCAGACCCTGTGCATGAGCGTCTCGTCGGCCCCACCGCACCTCGGACAAGTTGGAGTAGCGTTGTACCCCGCCTCGATGAGTCGGCTTCTGGGCCATTGCGCCCCCGCGACCACGCAGAGGTTGAGGGCCGCCTGGTCGTACTGGCCCTTCCTCGTGAACTTCTCCATCTCGTTGGCGACTATGTGGACGTCTGGGCCCCCCTCTGTTGCAGTCCTTCTCCATGTGGGTGTTTGGCAGCCTCCCTCCAGAGGCTCCTCTCGAGGGACAGGCAAAACTCGTGGACGAACTCCGCAGGGTCCACGTCCTGGCGCTTGTCCTCCCAGTCGGCTTGTCCACTGTGGGGTAGCTGCCACTCCTGGGTGTAGGTCTCGCCTGCCCACGGAGGTCGCGACCACTTCGTTGGCGTCGGGCAAGTCCAGCCTGCGTCCAGGAGGATGGCCTGGATGGCGGAGATGGGCCCCTTGACCTTCCTCCACTTCTTGTTGCCGTACTGGATCGACTTGTCGCATATTCGCTCCCGCGCCTGCGTGGCCCGACTGTGGTGTTCTGGGTACTGCATCCAGAAGTTGAGCCACTCGGCGATCGACTGGCGCCCGAGCTCGATCGCGGAGTCCTTCTTCCCTCTGACGACGGCGAGGGCTGTAGTGAGACAGCGGCCAGGGACCTCCCCCGCCGTAGCCTGGACTGCCTGGCGCCTCTGGTCGGGGATGGCCGCTGGGGCGAGGCCCATGATCTGGTGGCCGTAGGTCCCCTGTGTCCTGGAGCCCGTGTTCCACAAGCCCTTCGCGATCTTGGCGAGGAAGGCGTGTTTCCTGACCTGGGGCACGATGCGGTGAGTGCGCCTCCTCGCGGTCCTGGCCCTCTTGATTGCCTTGGCGACAACCCGTCTCTTGGCGCCTCCCACGTCGATGCCAAGGTCGACCGCGCTGTTGGCCACCTTGACGCGCACTGCGTAGGCAACCGTCTGGCTGGAGGCGACGACGGTGGTCGTGGGGGAGACCCGGAGCTCCGCACCCGTCATACTTTCGAATAGGTCGGCGCCAACCCCGATGAGATCTCCGATGACCTGCTTGGTTTGGCCCTCTGTCCTCGCAACCGTGTTGTCCACGAACGTTCACAAGCCAGCGTACGCGTGGTTGATGTGGGCCCTTTGCCGGATCGGCCCCAGGTAGACCTTGGCGAGCGTGCCGCCATTGCAGCTGCCCGCGACTATGGACCTCTCGGCGTTTATGATGTCGCTGACCCAGCCGTGCATTCGCAAGTACCTGGGCGCAAGGTAGAGCTGCACCTCCATCGCCACGACAATCGGGGGGAAGTTGATCCCGATCGCGGCGTCGAAGAGGGCCGCGTAGCAGACCGAGTCCTAGAACTTCTCTGCTTCCATCAGCAAGGTCGCGAAAGCAATGCCAAAGGTCGCCGCCGTCTCGTCAAGGAGCGCCCTGACTAGCGCTGCCCTTAAGGCGCTGGGGCCTTTGATGGCGGGGTCCCAGAACTCCCCGGGCTCCCTGGACCACTCATCGGTTACACTGGAGCGGGCCTTGGCCCAGGTCTTGGGGATTGTGGGGAGCATGCCCAAGATTCTCTCTCCACCTGCGGGCTTGGGGGCCATGGCCCCAATGGTGGCGCAGAGCTGCTGAGGCCACAGCCCGTTGGCCTCCACCTGGTTGTAGATCTCGGCGAGCTCCTGGGTTCCTTTCTCGGGGAGCCTCTGGATGTCGACGGGGCCGATGTTGTCGACTCCTCTCGCCTTCTTCGCGTTGGCGGTGCCCACAATGGCCTGTATGTGCTGCGGCTCGATTAGCGGGAGGGGGGTTCCTCCTTTGCGAGCCGTATGGCCTTCTCATATGCGCTGATGGTCAGCTTGGCGTTGTAGCTGCCGGACGCCCAGATGGAGCGCCAGGTGTCGGCAGAGTGGTTCCTGAGCGTGGACGGGTCGCCCACCGTTCTCTGGGGCTGCTTGTCCTCCAGGCGCGGCGCCGTGGGGTCGGTGACCATGCGGTGCAGCTTGCCGGGTGCGTCCTTCCACGCCTGTTTCGCCCAGTCGAGATACCGTTTTCGCGCTCTGCCTGCAGCTCTCGCCATGGCTTTGTGGGTCCGCTCCATGGTGGTGGCGCTGACGTGGTGCAGGTCAGCCACGTCGCAGTACTCGAGGGTAACGAGCTGGGTCTTCCACTCTTCGATCTCCTGCGGGTCGGTCTTCCTGCCGAAGAGCTCCTTGGAGAACTCAGGGTTCTCTAGGACGTCCAGCTTCTTCATGATTGTCTTGTGGATGTGCTGGCGGGCTTTGGGGTCCTTGCCGTTGGTGACCAGCGCAGTGTACCTCACCACGAGGGTGCTGAGGTGCTGCCACCATGTAGCCTCGGGGTCCTTGAGGTACGCTCTGCCAGGCGACGCCTTCATCGTCTGCTTGGTGGTCCTGCACCCCTCTGCCCTGCCCTGGTACTTGGCCCTGTCCTCGATGGGGACCGTGTGCGTCTCCAGGAAGGCGAGCTCCAGGGTCGCGACCCACTGCGCGTACTTCGAGTTGATGTTCTCCGCGAGGTTCGGCGCATGGTTGTGGAAGATGTGTCCTCTGCCCTCCTTGGTGCCGGCCTTTGCGCCATCGAACTTCGGGAAGTTCGGGAAATTGCTGACCTCGTCGGCGGCAGCGTCCCAGTGCTGGGGGTGATGGGGTCCTCCTTGGCCGTCTCGCGGTTGAAGTAGAGGGCGTCGAACTCGTCGCGCAAGTGCTCTGGTAGCCTTTCCCTCCTGGTTCGCAACGCCTCCGCGCGAGCCTTGGGCCTTTTGCTGCTCGGGTCCGCGACCTTCTTGGGTCTGGCTCGTGCGGGGAGGGCTTTGGGAACCTTTATAGCTTTGTACTGCCACGGCTCGGCGGCGCCCACCGTGATCTGGACGCCGCAGTGGGTCTTCCAGGGGACGTCGTAGATGGCCTCGATCCCGACGTGCGTGGCGATGTCCGCTCGTACGATCGCGTAATCGCACACGGAGCCCGAGCCCTTGTCGCACGTCGCCTCGCAGCTCGGGTCGGTGAGGATGGTGCCGTTCCATCGTGTGAGCCACGGCTTGTTGTCCCACCAGTGCGGCTCGTAGTTCCAGTCGGCCAGGATGATCCACGGGTCCATGAGCATGTCCACGAAGGCGGAGATGGAGACCAGGATGTCCCTGTTCGCGCCTTGGTCCCGCAGGCCAGGGCACAGGTACGCCGCTATGACGACTATGTTGCCGCCCTTGGAGTGGAAAACTGCCGGCGTGAAGCCCACGAACGGCTGCCTCTTGTGGCGCTTGACGTAGTCTTCCCTGTAGCCCTCGAACGTGGTCGCCGCCGCGCCCCTGCGCGTGAGGATCCACTCGCCGCCATGGGTCCCCTTGTCCGATTTGCTGGTGGCCACCGCGGGCGTGGCCGACAGCTTCCAGCCGTCCATGGCGAGCTTGCCAATCTGCTCCGTGATGCCGCACGCGTCGACGTGGGTCTCCGCCAGCGCTATGCGGTGGTACTTGAGGCATGCGTTGCGACAGAAGTTGGCGGCCTGCGGCCCCCAAGCCGTTATGTTGCCGAACAGGATCTGGGCCGCCCGCTCGGGCTCTGGGGCGGGTGCACCTGCCGTGGGAGGCCCCCTGGCGCGGTTCCCATGCCCCCCTCGGCCGCTGCGGCCGCTTGCGGCTACCCCAGCGACGGTGGGGCTCCTGCCGCTGCCGCTGGCGCCATGGTGGCGCCCTTGCCCAAGCCCTTAGCTGCGTGGGCCAGCTCCCTGGCCCTGGTGGTGGTGGCGATGAGCTCGGCGCCGGCCTTGCGGTCCTCCGCGGAGGGCTCGTCGGCGGCAGGGGCGGCCCCTCCAGGCTGGCGTGGCTCAGCAGGTGGGGCGGCAGAGCTTCCTGGCGTGCCAGGTTGTGCCTGTCCTCCAGGTGCGGCCGCTGGCTGCTGTTCCTCTGGTGAAGCGGGAGCAGGTTCAGGATGAGGTTGCTGAGCAGCTGTTTCCTCCCCACACGGCTTCTTCCGCTTCGCTGGGTTGGTGGTGGGCTCCTTGGTTTGGCGTAGGAGTTCACGTACTTTCTCTTGACCATTGTTGAGCTCGGCCAGGCGCTGGTCGAGCTCTTGCTTCCATTGTTCCATCTGGGCGCGGGTGCCCTCGTCGTAGATGGAGAGGTTGTCCCACATCGAGCTGTCGACCTTGAAGGCTTCCTGAGGTCCCACTGGTGGTGCTCCGCGTGCAGCTCCAGCAAGCTTGGCGCTGTGGTCCGCTTGCGCCTTGGCGCATGCGTTCTGCGCCTGGACGAGGTCCAGGGCGGCTTGCTCTTGTTTGGCCACGGCGTCGTCGTACCACTGCTTGGCGGTTTCGACGTCGTCGACCGACTGCTTGAACTTCTTCTCCCTGTCTGTGAGGACAGACAGCGCCGACTGGAGCACTGCTCTGCAGTGCGGGCAGGCTGCGGCTTGTCGGGCTGCTGGAGGGCGTCCTTGAGATTGCCGACGAGTTCGGCGTGCTTGGTGTCGCTGAGGAGCGTGCTGAGCGTGGCGATGATGGCGTCCCTGGTCGGGGCGACGGCCACTGGCTGCTCCTTCCACGGCGGTGGCTTGCTGACTCCTGCCCACGCCCCTGTGGGCTGGCGGTGTTCGGCAGGTGATGGGGCCAGCTGCTTGCCACAGTAGAAGCACTCGGACTTCCCCTTCCACGTCCATCGGTATCGACACTGCTTGCAGACCGTGTACTGGCCAGCGAACCTTGCTGGCGAGCCTCGTCCACCTTCAGGGCGTGCACGTCGCGGCCTGGTGCCGCCATTGGCGGCAGCTCCTCCGTCAGCAGGGGCGGTCCCTCCACCGCGGTCCGCGGCGGCCATCGTCCCACTGCTTCCCAAGGAGCTCTCGCGAGCCACGCGAGGGAGGGATATGGACTGGGCGGCAGCTCGCCCCTGAGTGTAGCTGCGGTGGGCGGCAGCTCGCCCCTGAGTGTAGCTGCGGTGGGCGGCAGCTCGCCCGTGGGTGTGGCTGCAATTACGAAGAGCACTGAAAGCTGTGGGAGCCTACCCCAGATCGGCAGTGAAATGGTCACCATTTTGGCCTTGAGCCAAACTGGGGAGTGAAAGACCTCTACCAAACGGGAGGCGGCCCGCGCAGGCGCTCCTGCCGCTCCCCAGCCCCCCCCCCCGCGGAGAGGTAGGTCGCTTGCGCTGCGGGGGCTGAGGGCCCGGGCGCGCGCCCAGCGCGCGCGGCCGGCCCGACGCTGTCGCTGCGTATGAAATGAAATGAAATGAAATGAAATGAAGAGGAGGAGGAGGAGGGGGAGGAGGAGGAGGAGGAGGAGGGGGGAGGAGGAGGAGGAGGAGGAGGAGAGGAGGAGGAGGGAGGAGGGAGGAGGGGAGGAGGAGGAGGAGGAGGAGGAGGAGGAGGAGGCCGAGGAGGAGGAGGCCGAGGAGGAGGAGGAGGAGGAGGAGGAGAGGAGAAGGGAGGAGGGAGGGGAGGAGGAGGAGGAGGAGGAGGAGGAGGAGGAGGAGGAGGAGGAGAAGGAGGAGGAGGAGGAGGAGGAGGAGGAGGAGGAGGGAGGAGGAGAAGGAGGAGGAGGAGGAGGAGGAGGAGGAGGATGCCCTCCCCTCCTCGCACGCGGAGATGTCGGCGCGGTATTGCGTGGCGGTGGGTTCAGCGTCGGCGCCTATATCTCTTGGAGCAGCGGCAGTGGCTTTTGCCACATCTCACTGTTTTTGCAATCGTTGGTGCCGACACTGTACCAGATGGCTGGAGGCCCCTGCTTCGGGGCTCACACGTCTCTCGGTAGTGGCAGGGCGGGTTGCCTCGAGTCACAGTTCTTGCGCACTTTCGATCTGGCGCTGTAGCGGATTGCTTCGGGTTTTTGCTTCGCCGCCCAAACTTCGTCCTGCAGTTTCATCGCCCATTCTTCGCCTTGCTCGTACTTGCTGGATCTGGCATTGTGTCTGATCGCTTCAGGCTCCATTTTCTGGGCCCGCATCCCGCTGAGCAGCGATCGAATTTGGTGCCTCGACTCCCTTTGCGCACACGCGCGCTGATGTCGGCACCAGCTAGTCGCTTTTGTCTCCAACTTCGTTGCCCTTATCTCGCTGAGCGACGTCCAGGCTCGTTGCCGCTGCTCGCTTGCGTCGCTGAACGCCATAGCCTCGGGCACAGACATGCTGTGAGCGTTTGTCGGCGATGTGTCAACGCCTGATCCTCATCCTCCTGCCTGGTCGCCTCCTCCTCCTCCTCCTCCTCCTCCTCAGCATCCCCGTTCTTCCACAGCCTCCGCCACCTCTCACATCCCGCTGAGAAGTGGCTGAGCCCGGTGCCACGGCTCGCCTGGCTCGTGCGCGCTGGTTTTGGCGCTGTGGCGGGTGTTTTGGTCTCCGACTTCACCGCCCTCATCTTGCTGAGCACTGGCCTAGCCCGCAGCTGCTGCCCAACTCTGCCGCTGAACGCCCCAGCCTTGGGCGAGGACAAGGGGCAAACGTCTGACAGTGAGGAGGTCGACACCTGATCCTCACCCTCCTTCTCGGCCACCTCCTCATCCTCCTCCTCCTCTTCCTCCTCGTCCTCCTGGGCCTCCTCGTCCTCCTCCGCCACCTCGGCCTCCTCCGCCACCTTCTCATTCCTTTTCCCCGTCTCTGCCGCCTCCTGCATCCCGTGGAGCAGCGACACAGCCCGCTGGTGCTGGCCTCCGGTGCGCGACTGCGATGCTCGAGCAAGAGTTGTTGGCGCGCCCGCTGGGCAATCATAACATCGCGCAGAAGGTGCGCTCTCACACGAGGGTGCGCGTCAGCTGTTCTGTCCGCGCCGCTGCAATCCTGAGGGCACTGCGCGGCTGGTGGCCTACTGGCATGCACATGCAGAACATGCGTGAACGACCTGCCTGTATCCGCGCTACAGACTAGTCGCGACGCCTACCTGTCAGGCGCCGCCTCGTGGGGCGCTCGGGCCCCATGCCACTTCGCAGGGCGACCGGCCCGCTCGGGCCCTGATGCGCCATGCTCTAGCCCAGTGGACTCGTCGCAGCCTTGGACATCGTCCTCCTCCTCCTCCTCCTCCTCCTCCTCCTCCTCCTCCGGTCCTTCGGCCAGCTGCAGTAAGCCCGCCCGGTCCACGTCCGCAGCCAGCCCGGCTGCGCTTCGTGCTTCTGGCACCCCAGGAATGCCCGGTCTCCTCGAGAACCCCTCGGACTGCCGCCGCTCCTGTGCCCTGGCAAGATCGCGCTGTGCAGCTCCCTGGGCTGCCTTTTCGCACGTCTCTACCCGGAGCCTGGGCCGCTACGCCAGCGTGAAGAACGGCGCGTTCTCAGCACCTCGCCTCTCCGCGGCCGCCTTCGTTCATGTCGCATCCCCACCTTGACCTGCCCACGCCGTGCGACCGCCAGGGCCGCGGTGACAGATCCTGCGTGTCGCCATCCAGCGAGCCAGCGCGCGCCAGGAGGTGCTTAAGCGTGCCCTCCTGCTTGCGTCGGGCTGCTTGCCCCTGCTGCTTGCCTGCTGCTTCGTACCCTCTGCGTGCCTTACCCCCCTCCCTGTCCCCCTGTCTCTCCTTTCTTCGCCCTTTCCTTTTCTGCTCGCGTTCTCGTTGCCTCTCCTCCCGCCTCCTCTGCTGCGCCGCCGCCTGTCCTCTGGTGGTGCCGTCGGCCAGCGGGCGTCGCGAATTCGGACAGCGGTCCGTCCGTCACTCCCCCGAACTTCAGGTGCAGCCTCCCCGATCGGGGTGGGTGCTTCGGCGATCGACGTCTCCCTCTTTTCTCTGCTGCTCTTGCACCGCTCGTCGCCGCGGGGCTGCGTGGAGCTCGCTCGGCACGACTCTGGTTCCTGCCCCCCGCTGGCGTGCTGGCCTCTGCCGTCGCTCGGCCTCCCTGCACACCCTGGCGGGTGACGTCGTCTCACCGTCTTTGCGGACAGTTCGCTGTTGTGCAGCTCAGTGGTGTCGCGGGCTGGCTCTGCGCGCCCGTCGGCGATGAGTCCCAGGGTCGGGTCGCGTCTCGTGCCCGGGACCCTCTCGGCTCGCGCGTGCCGCGTTCACGCGAGCACCCTTGAGATGTCCGGCGTGTTCGCTTATGCCCCTGGCATTTTTGACTTCACCCACCAGCGGACTGGCCCTCGGCGCCGCTCAGCACCATCTCCCCGTGCCGCTTCGGTCGGTGGCGCTGTCCCGCCGCCGTATCGGACTGTCGTTTGGTTCGATGGTGCGCCGTGGCCGTATACAGGTTCCGTGTGCTTAGCGTGGCGCTTGTTTGCACGGCAGGCTCATCACCACTGTGCCCATGTGCTGTGGGCCTTGCGCGGCCGCACGGTGCCTCCGTCGTTCCCACGCCTGGTGCCCCCCCCCCCCGCGCCTGGTCGCGCGGCGGGCTGCCCCGTTCTATGCCCAGGTCAATCTGTCTTGCACGGGCCGTTCCGGCTGGGCTGCCGTGTGCGCTGGCGCCCCGCCAACTCAGCCCCCTCGGCACCCGCCCTGTCCTCTCTTCTAGATTTATACGTACCTCGCTGAGCCCTCGTTCTTCCTTCCTTCCCCTCTCCGCCGCCCATTGCCGTCTGTGCGTTCGCACCGATGGTGCTGCCGTCGCCCTCCCGCGCTGGTCGCATGGCGGGTTGACCTGCTGCGCCCCAGCGCTCCTGTCTTTGCCTTCTTTTGATGGGCGCTCTGGGCAGCATTTGAGCGCGGGGAGAAGTCGCGCGAGCGTCGTGGCCCCTATTGGCTATCTTCTTGCTTGTCTCTAATGCTGCGGGACGGCTATTCACGGCTGAGGCGGATCCCCACCCTGCGCGCCCGCGAGCGCGTTCTCGTCGCAGGTGAATGGGATTTGTCTCACGCGTGGCCGTCCCGCTGGCGGGATGCGTTTTTCGCGCGCGTTCGCTTGGCCGCTCCGCCGCCTCTTTCTCCCGTCGCAGGTTCCCCCCCCCCCCCCTCCTCCCGCGCGCGCGTCGCTTGACCGCTCCGCCGCCTCTCTCTCCCGTCGCAGGTTCCCCCCCCCCCCCCCTCCTCCCGCGCGCGCGTTCGCTTGGCCGCTCCGCCGCCTCTCTCTCCCGTCGCTGGTTCCTCCCCTCGCCCCTCCTCCCGCGCGCGCGTTCGCTTGGCCGCTCCGCCGCCTCTCTCTCCCGTTGCAGGTTCCTCCCCTCCCCTCCTCCCCGCACAGGTCCGCGCGTCTACTTCGTGGAGAGCACCTACGTCCCTCGTCGGTTTTGCGGCTCGAAGGTCAGGACACACATGAGTACGGGTCATCCTGGGCCGAATGCCGACCCAGTGCGCTGTATGCCTGCGGATGCCGTATGCCGGCCACTTGTCCCCTGCGCTGTGCTGCAAGTGCGCGCCGTATGCTGGTCCCTTGTGCGCAGTATGCCTGCGGATGCCGTACGCCGGCAATCATTCCTCTGTGCAGTATGCCTGCAGTGTGTGCCGTATGCCGGCCATTGTGCGCAGTATGCCTGCGAATGCCGAATGCCGGCCCTGTATGGAGTATGCCTGCGATTGCTGCCTGTCAGCCCCTCTCCGCAGTATGCCTGCGCGTGCGGCTGTATGCCTGCAAGTGGGCGCCGTATGCCGGCCATTAAGCGCAGTATACCTGCGAGTGCCGTATGCCGGCCCCCCCCCCCATAGCGCAGTATGCTTGCGTGCGTTGCAGTATGCCTGCAAGTGTGTGCCGTATGCCGGCCCTTGTACGCAGTGCGCCTGCGGTTGCCGTATGCCGGCCCAGTGCGCAGTATGCTTGCGGATGCTGCCTGTCAGCCCCGGTGCGCAGTATGCCTGCGGCGTGCGTTTGCCTGCCCTCTTGCGCAGGATGCCTGCGGGTTATGTCATGTGCAACCGCCAGCGCGCGATAAGGACGCCGAGGGGGATACGTGCACGGCGCTTTCCGACGCGCGCGCAGCATCCATGGCGCTGGCTCGCTCAGACATCGTTGAGTTGCTTGGCGATCTGCCTGCTGGCGCATTCGGCACCGACAAAAATGCCATCAGGGCGCGCGCGCGCGTCTCCGTGCGTCTACCGCGGGCATGAGCCCACTCGCAGCGGCGCGCAAGGCCGATTGGGTCCTCTTCGTCGCAGCGGCCAACGCGGCGGAGGGGGGCGCATCGCCAGCTCCCGAGCTGGTGCTGTGCACCACGGTCGCGCGCCTGATGGCCGAAGCGATCGGGGCGGTCCGCCCGATTGATTACTCGGATGCGGCCATGCGCGATATGTTGATTGCGGCCCTGAAGCCAGGCGCGAAGCCGTTTGCGGGCGATTCTTCCGCGGAGTGGCGCGATTTCGCGATTAAGCCGTGCCACATCAATATGGCGCTGCGGACACAGTCGCGAGCGATGGAAGCCTTCGGGCGGAAGGCCCCCGCCCCGTTGGTGCGCGAGGACGCGGGCCGCCGCACGGCGTGCCGCCAGGAGGGTCAGCAATCGGCCCCGGCGGAGGCGGCCGCCAAGCCCGCGGAGGAGACGACGCGGATTGCGGCGGCAATGGAAGAATACGTGAAGGCCAGCAAGGAATTGCTCGAAGAAAAGCGGGAGAAGCCGCTGGCGTTTGCCATGGAGGCGCGCCGCGTTTTCGCATGCGCGGGCGGCATTGTTCGGGGATGCGCGCCTCGGCAGGACCGTGTGCGCGAGGTCTGGCTCGGCAAGTTCCCCCGTGAGGGATTGCCGACCGAGGAGTCGATGCGCAAATTCGCGGCCGCGGGCCGGACGGCCCAGTCCCATGGCCGCTCATACATTGGGAGCGCCGAGGGCGAGAGCCTGCAGGCTCCCTGCTCGGCGGCACGCGCAATGACAAGCTTCCGTTTCGACGATTGCTCCGCGCGCAGGACCACTGCAAGCCCCAATGGGCGCGAATGCCGAAGCTGGACTCGGTACCAGCGGGGGCGGGCTCGTGGCGCGATCGCGCGTCGGCCGTCACCGCGGCGAACCGCGCGGGTGCGGCCCTGGACCGAATGGATTTTCTCGGTTATGCGCACTTCCAGGTCGCGCGCGACGCAGCGCAGCGCGCGCGCCCACGCGCGCCCCGTGGCGCGAGGCCCACGTAATGGAGTGGGGGCTTCGCTGCATCCTGTCCAAAGTGTTTGATCCCGTCGTGCTATTGGGATACATGCACCAGCTCGCGCGCGTGAGCGAGGAGCACGGGGGCGTCAAGGCGCGTCCGCGGAGCGGCGGGCCCGATGCCCAGGGAGCCGCGCGCGGGAGCCCGCGCCGCGTCCAGGTTTCCTACACGTACGATTTGCTTCTCCGCCAGAAAGTGGCGAAAGACCTGGAACACGGCGACGAGGATGCGACGGCCTCGTTCACTGCGTTGTCGTGGGACATTCTGCGCGCCGCCAAGGAGCGCAGCGCTTTTGAGTGGCCGCCGCCCTGGCATCGTGCATCGCGCTGCGCGCTGTAGGAGAGAGCCCAGCAGTCGGACCGCCAGGCGGCGTTCGCCAAGGGCGGGGGCAAGAAAGGCGGCAACGACCGGCGCGACCAGGCGCGAGCCCGCGCGCGCGCGCCCCGCGAGCGCGAGCACGCGTCGCGGCGCGCGAGGCGGCGAAGCCACGGACCCCGGTGAGCCCTGTCCTCCGCCAGCGCTCGCGCAGCCCCCGCCGCGATACCTTCAGCAAGAAGGGGAGCGGAAAGGCCGGCAAGGGAGGGGCTCCCAAGGACGCGGGGAGCTCGTGGCACAAGCCTGAGCGAAAGGAGTCCTGGCGGTGGTGAAGCCAGGGCGCCGGCGCTGTGCATGCTAATTATTCGCCCGCCCGAGGCGCGCTCCGCGCGCGCGCGCGCGCGCCCCCCCGCGGGGACGCCGCGCCAGCCAGTGATGCAGACGACGGGGCCTCCCCATTGCACCCTGCCGACAGCGGTGAGGGCGCAGTGTGGCGCGGGCCGTCGCCCGAGGGGCAGGAGGCGCCGCCAGTGCGCCGCGCGCGAGACCGCCCCGCCCGCGGCGAGCGCAGCGCAGGACGCGGATGTTGATTCCGACGACGGCGCCGAAGGCGGGGGCGGCGACCTTTGCCCCCAGCAAATCCACGATGCCGGCTGCGCATTTGAAGAGGCCCTTGCCCGCCACTCTACGGGGGCGGAGCCGCGAAGCGCGCGCGCGCAGATCAAAGCCGCCGTGGATGCGTTGCTCGACGACGAAGACAAGAGGGCGGGCATGAGCCCTCTTTGCCACGCCGCCTGGGCGGCACACTTGCCGCGAGTCCGCGAGATAGCGCCGCTTGCGGGACCTGAGCGCGATGCGGCGGTGGCGGCGAGCCAGACGAGCGACGCACTCTTGCAAGAGAGGCGCGAGGCGGCGTTGCAATTTTGGCGAGAGCGCAAACGTGTGACGGCTTCAGAATGGAAGGCGCCGCCCGGCACGCCGCTACCGCGAAGCACCGGCGGAGAGCGCGGTCGGGCGAGGCACGCTATGCGAAGTTACCATGGCATGTGCGCTCCGTCCTTGGGCCTGACAAGAACTTGTTGCTTTTGGCCGAAATGATGCAAGCTGCAGGGGTGACCAGCGACGCAGCGCGCGCGCGCGACAGCGGGGCGCGGCTCCGTGCTTGAGGCGTCCGACGAGAATTTGACGCGTGACTTGGAGCGGGGCTTCCCGCTAGTGGGGGTCCTGCCGCGCTCGGGCATGAACGCGCCCGTGACCCCCAAGGGAGCCGAATGCCCATCCGAGTTGCGCAGCCGAGCGGACACTTTGAACGCCGCCACCCTCGAGCGCGTGTCTCGGGATCTGGGGACCGACGCGGAAGTCACCCAGATTTTGCATGATAAAGCATACGAAGAGGCGCGCGCCGCGCAAGCCAGCGGGGACAGTCGCCCATGCTGCGACGTCCGCGAGCGTGCAGGTGGCCGCGGGCCAGGCAGCGTGGGTCCGGTTGTCCGACCTGCCACGCGGGGCGGTGTTAAACCCGCGATTCTCTGTAGACGAGGGATGGCGCTGGAAGTTGGAAGAATGGATACGCAAGGAATGGCGCATTCGCCGCGGCATGCACCGTCCCCTCCCCTGGGCGCCGCGCCGGGAGCCAACGCGTCCAGGTACGCGCGATCGACGATTTCACTGCCACGGGCGTTAATGACTGCGCCGCCGCAGCCGAGAGGTGCAGGCGGGCCCTTTCCCCCCCCCCCCGCCCCTCGCGCGCGCTGTCCGCTCTCCCGTGTCGCCGCGACCGCGCGTAGGGTGGATTCTCTCGATGCTCTGGTCGAGCTGGCGCGGATCGCGGCCGCGGCCGGCGCGCCGGTGCTGAGCAAAGAAGATTTCATCGGTGCTTACAAAACGTTGCCCGTGCGAGGCGCCGACCTCCCGTTGGCCCATTCGGTATGGGCCAAGGGAGCCCGCGAGGGCTACTGTCTGCAACTCTTGAGCTGCCCCTTCGGCGCCGTGGGCAGCGGATACGCTTGGGACCGCGTTGGGGCGGCGCTCCAGGCGCGAGGCGCGAGCGCCGCGGCGGCACGGCGAGCGCCCCGCGAGCGCGGCAGGCCATCCTTGCCAAGCTGTTCTCGCTCGCTTCGGGCCGATTCGTGGACGATCTGTTCCGGGCCGACGCGGACAGGGGGCCCGGCACGGGCGGCCCCCGCGATGCCGCAGAGGTCCTGAGGGCGGTCGTCGAAGACCTTTTGGGCTGGCGCCTGGACGCCGGCAAACGCGTTGTTGCCGAGCCGAGGGCCACTGTGCTCGGCGTCGACGCGGAAGTGCGCGGATCGGGCGATGAGCTCTCGTTAGTATTCGCGATCGGTGGCGACAAGCGCCACAAATGGATCCAAGAGATCGAGTGGGTGCTGGAGGCAGGGAGAATGTCGCCGGCGGCGGCATCAAAACTTGCCGGCAGACTCGGATGGGGCTCCTCTGCGGTGTTCGGCAGAGGCACGCCCAAGCTCCCGCGCGCGAGCGACGCGCGCGCGAGAGCGACGGCAGGTGCCCGGGTATACCTCGCCCCGCTGTTCTGGCACGCGCAGCAGCGGGGATGGAGGTTGAAGTCGCGGCTCCGCGGGGCATTGGAATGGTGGCTGCGCTTCCTCCGGAGCGCGCCGGAACGAGCGGTGCCCCTGCGGGTGACCCCGGAGCGGCCACGCTACCTCGTCTATTCCGACGCGACGGGCGGCGGCAGGCGACATGCGCGCGCGCCTGTTTGGAACGGCGCCCGCATTGCCCGGCCCGCCCCGCCTCCGCAGGCTCGCGTGGGTCATCATTGGGCCCAGCGGTAAGCGCTATGCAGCGGCTGATGTGCCTTCGTCGATCAAGCGGTGGACGAAGCACCGCAAGACGCAGGCGGGGGCGCCCCGGCCACGCGTAGCCTGGCGGACAGCCCGCCGTGTTGCGAAAGGTCGCGGCATGGGAACTCGTCGCGGCCGTTTGCGCCTTGCATCATTTGCTCGCGACGCTGCGCGATGCGGAAATCGTGTTGTTTGTCGATTCGAAGGCGCGGCCGGGCGCGGGTCGCCGAGCTGCCCGTGCGATGCTCCGCTGACCGCGCCAGGCCGCGCTCGGGGTGCTCCTACGCGGGACCTCGCGCCAGGCAGATTATAACGCGCTCGTGGCAGATATTTGGTTCGCAGCAGCGACCGCGCGGTGCCTCCTGAGCGCGTGGTATGTGCCATCCGCGCTCAACGTGGCAGACGCCCCTACGCGGCCCGCCACGAAGGCGGCCGCGATTGCGGCCATGCACCGCGAGGGCTTCACCCGAGTGGCGTGGCCATGGCCCCGCGCGGCGCCCTGGCATTCGCGCGGGCATGCATAGCAAGTAGCACAGGGCAATTTGTAGGGGGCGCAAAGGCTTGCGCGGCGAGCGCGTGACGACCAGGCCCGCCGCGAGAGGGGGCCCGCGGGCGCCATGCTTGCGTGCTTGTCACACGCGTCGCGGTGGACGCCCGAAAATGATTCGCATCCGGTAGGCGCGGAAGCTCTGCAGTGTCTGACATCCATGCTCGCAGCCGAAGGAGCGGCGTATCCCCCCGACCTGTCCGGATTCACGGCGAAGGAGGCGAGGGAAGTGTTCCCGTGCCTCCGGGAGTGGTCAGAGTGCTTCACCGTGACGCTTATTACTCACGCGCGTAAGCTGACCCACGAAAAGGCAAAGCGGCCCCGGGAGGACGATGCAGCGGCATCGCTCTCCCAGGTCGAGCGCGCGCGCGCAACTCCGCCCCATCCGGCGGAGCAAGCAAGGCCGGCCGCCGCCCGCTGACCCGTGGGCGCGAAGGCGGCGGAAACGTTACTCGAGAAAGCGGCCAAGTGCCCGGCACCGGCACCGGGCTTGCGCGCGAAACGCCGGCCCGGCGGGGGTTTGACGCCTCAAGAAGCCCTCGCGTTGCTCTCAGCGGCAAGGCAGGCACGGCAGGCACCACCGCGCGGCGCCACCGTCCTCGTGCACCGCGCGCGGCGCGGAGGTACCAGCGCCGCCGATGCTGGCAGAGGCAATCCGCCAGCTGACGAAACTCCAGGCTCCGCCCGCGATATTCATAAGCGAAGGCGGCATTCCGCGGGAGGTGCGCGCGAGGCAGGACATCGGCGTGCGGCGGGTGCCAGGAACACCTCGTCGGCGCGCCGAGGAATTGCGGGTGTCAGGAGCAGGACTGGAGTGCATGCGCCGCATCCAGATGGCCGCGCTGTGGCGAGAATTCCACGCGTGGAAGCTCTCGGCATACCCGTATGCCTCGGCGGTGGAGTTGTACGGCCAGGCGTGCGATGCGGCAGGCGTCCCGCCCTGGCCGCCGTGCGCCATCGCGCGGGACATGATGGTGGCGCTCTGTCGCCGCCCGGGGACCCTGTCGAACTATTTGCAGGGCATTCGCTCAGTCCTGCATCTGCTCCGCGCAGACACAGGGTCTTTGGCGGACACGCGGACCCTGGTATTCGGTGCCCGAAAGGTACGGCCGCCGCGCGCGTCGGCCGCGAGCCCATGATATCGGCGGCAGGCGGAACCGCCTGGTGCGCAAAGATTTCGTGCGCGCGCCACGGCCGAAAACGTGCGCGCGATGTCGGATTGGCTGCGCGAGGCGCGGCCGCGCGCTCTTCGAACTAAGCGGCCTGCCGTGCGTGCCGGCCCGCGGGCCTGGCGTTTGGCAGATCGGACGCGGCGATATGGCCGACGCTTTCGTCATATGCTGGCAGTTCTGCTTGCGCTTCGGCTCCGAAGTAGTGGGGCTGAATGCGCCTGGGCATAGTGCCGTCTCGCTCCACGTAGACGAAGGAAAGCACCAGGTGCAGGTGCAATTCCGCCAGCGGAAGGGGAGAGTGGCTCCCGACCCGGCGGGCCGAGCGCGCGCGCGCGGCGGGGCGCGCCCCGGGCTCCCCGCATCGCGAGGTCTGGAGGGTATGCGTATGCCAGCTCCAGGGCAAACGATTGTGTGCGGTGCGGTCTGCATCATTCGGCATTCGCTCCGGCCCGGCGAGCAGCTCCTGCCGGGCGTCTCTTACGTGGACGGGCTGGCTTGCGTCAAGCTCGCCGCTGCCCACCTCGGGCTCCATAGGGCATTGGAGTGGGGGGCGCATTGCTTCAGGCGCGGCCGGGCCGACCAGGCATGGGCTCCCCTTGCCGTCCCCTGCCTACCCAGGGCCCGCGCGCAGTTCGTGTCTCTCGCACGCAGGCACTCCGCACCGGGGGGCCAGCAGCGCTGTTCTTCGAAGGGGGTTGGAGATCTGTGGCCGCGTTCGGGCACTCCATTCCGACAGGGGGCACGGCCGCGCTGCCTGGGTCGCGAGGGCGCGGCGCTTGGCGGCGCACAGGTACCCGGCCGCAAAGACGCGAGCCATGGTGCTGGCGGCAGAAGCCGAGATCGCGCACTCCGATTCCGACGAGGCGCCGCCCTGCAGGCATCGGGGTCGGGGCTCCGCGGCGGCGCGTGGCGCGCAGGACGCGCCGATCGCCGCGGAAGCGGTGCAGGGGCCGCCCAGGCCGTGAGTCAAGCAGACCAGGCATCTGCGGTCTGCTTAGAGCGCGCTTGGGCGTCGTTCCGCCGAGCATGCATCGGGAGGCGTCGGCGAGGTTGCTCGGCTCCGCGACGCCGACTCGCGCTCACCCCACCGCCTGGCCTGGGCCTGCGCCAGTCGACGGTTGTGCCCTGCGTTAGCGCGGGCCCAGCCTCGACGCGACTTCTCATGGGCGCTCTGGGCAGCATTTGAGCGCGGGGAGAAGTCGCGCGAGCGTCGTGGCCCCTATTGGCTATCTTCTTGCTTGTCTCTAATGCTGCGGGACGGCTATTCACGGCTGAGGCGGATCCCCACCCTGCGCGCCCGCGAGCGCGTTCTCGTCGCAGGTGAATGGGATTTGTCTCACGCGTGGCCGTCCCGCTGGCGGGATGCGTTTTTCCCCACCCGCCCGACCCTGCTGCGCGAGCGCACTGGCGTCGCAGTGGCTGCTAGTTGTGTCGAGGCTGGGCTGACCCAGCGCCAGGCTTGGGGGAGGCGTCGGCGAGGTTGCTCGGCTCCGCGACGCCGACTCGCGCTCACCCCACCGCCTGGCCTGGGCCTGCGCCAGTCGACGGTTGTGCCCTGCGTTAGCGCGGGCCCAGCCTCGACGCGACTTCTCAAGTTGGAGGCCCCGTCCGGGCTTCTCTCCTTCCTCAGGCTCGCACGGTTCGCCCGTGCCCCTGTCGGTGTGTCGAGTCTAAGGCAAACGGTCCGTTTGTGCAACTCTTGTTTCTTTTCTCCACCCCACGCTTCTTTTTTTGTTGCTATCTTGCCCCATCACCGGGACCACTCACCCGGGACGACCCGATCGCCAGAGGAAGGCAAGTGTGTTTGTGTTTTGTGTGTTGCGTGTTGTGTGTTGTGTGTTGTGTGTTGCGTGTTGTGTGTTTTGTGTGTTTTGTGTGTTTTGTGTGTCTGTGTGTCTGTGTGTCTATGTGTCTGTGTGTCTGTGTGTCTGTGCGTTTGTGCGTCTGTGTGTTGTGTGCTGTGTGTTGTGTTTTGTGTGTGTTGTGTGTTGTTTGTTGTTTGTTGTTTGTTGTGTGTTGTGTGCTGTGTGTCTGGGTGTCTGTGTGTCTGTGTGTTGTACGTTGTGTGTTGTGTGTTGTGTGCTGCGTGTTGCGTGTTGTGTGCTGTGTGCTGTGTGTTGTGTGTTGTGTGTTGTGTGTTATGTGTTGTGTGTGTGTGTGTCTGTGTGTCTGTGTGTCTGCTGTGTGTCTTTGCGTCTGTGCGTCTGTGCGTCTGTGCGCCTGTGTGTTGTGTTTTGTGTGTTGTGTGTGTTGTTTGTATTGTGTCGTGTCTTGTGTGTCTATGTGTCTGGGTGTCTGTGTGTCTGTGCGTTGTGTGTTGTGTGTTGTGTGTCGTGTGTTGTGTGTTGTGTGTCTGTGTGCTTGTGTCTTTGTGTCTTTGTGTCTTTGTGTCTGTGTGCCTGTGTGTCTGTGTGTCTGTGTGCCTGTGTGTCTCCGTGCCTGTGTGTCTGTGTGTGTGTGGCTGTGTGTGTGGCTGTGTGTCTGTGTGTCTTCGTGCCCGTGTGTCTGCGTGATGCGTGATGCGCGCGCGTGTGTGTGTGTGTGTGTGTGTGTGTGTGTGTGTGTGATTGCGTGTCCGCGTGTGTGTGTGTGTGTGTGTGTGTGTGTGTCTGTGCGCTTGTGTGCGCGTGTGCGCGCGTGCGTGTGTGTCTGTGTGTGTGCGCGCGTGTGTGTGTGTGTGTGTGTGTGTGTGTGTCTGTGTGTGTGTGTGTGTCTGTGCGCGTGCGCGCGCGTATGTGTGTGCGCGCGTGTGTGTGTGTGTGCATGTGGTGTGTGTGTGACGGTGTGTGTGTGTGTGTGTGACGGTGTGTGTGTGTGTGTGTGTGTCTGTGTGTGTCTGCGTGTGTCTGCGTGTGTTTGTGCGTGCGTGTGTGTGTGTGTGTGTGTTGTGTGTTGTGTGTTGTGTGTTGTGTGTGTGTGTGTGTTCGGGCATCCTCGATCTTCTTTTTGCGCGTCTACCACTGCAGTGCTGGCTACCACTTCATGTGTCGTTCGTGGCCCAGGCTTCCGTTGTTGTGCCTACTTGCTTTGGTCTGCCCCTCGCGCGTGATGTTCACGGCGTCGGCTGGAGCTCAAGCCCAATGATGACGCGCGGTTCAAATTCATTCTTGCGTCCCTGCTAGCTTACGACGCGTTAGTGCTTCACATCGCCAGAGGTTTGATCTATTTCTGTCCTCCTCGCGCCCCGTGCCTGTGATCTCATGGCTGATTGCAATCATGTTCGTTACGCGCGCGATGCAAAGTGTGTGTTGCGTCTCCCGCTAGCGTGCGACGCGATCGTGGTACGCAGTGTCGAAGCTGGGAAGTGTGTGCGCATCTGTCCATGTGGCTCTCCAACCTGAGAGGACACTGCCTCGGCCAAGACGCGGTCCTCATGCGTGCGATTGCAATCTGTATTTGCGCGCCCCGCATTGCGCTGACAAGGGCGCATGTGTTGTGTGTGTGTGTGTGTGTTTGTGTGTTGTGCATTTCGTGTGCCGCGGTCCGTCGTTCTGATGAGTACTGTGTGTCGCATGCCGCATGATGTGGGCTTTGTTCTTGCTGTTCGCAGGGCGCCGTGCTGTGCGTGCAGAGGTGTCGTTCCCATGCTCCTTCTCCTCTTCAACCGAGAGTGTGTGTTTTTTTCAGCAGGGCGTTCGTTGCTGTTGGTTTTGTTGCTGTTTGGCTTGGAGCTCGCTTCGGGCCACCAGGCCGTCCTATCGTGCTCTTCAGGGGCGGGGCACTCCGCAAAGCCATCGTTCGGAGGAGATCTGTCCCCTCGCGCTGGCGATGTTGGGCAGCGTGGGCGAGGATCCCTTTGTGGACCACCAAGGCGACGAGGACGAGGACGCCGAGGAGGACGAGGACGAGGATGAGGACGACGACATTGGCGAGCTAGGCCGAACAACAACAATCAGACCTGCTGGCGCAGGGGTGAGCACGAGCAGTCTGGGAGGTCTGCAGGGCGCCAGCAGCAGCACGGGTGCCAGCGTGGTGAGCTTAGTATCTCGCGCCTTCCCCAGTTCTTCCTCGTTTCTTGCTTGTTGTCTTCCTCTTCTCCTAAATGCTTCCCGACTCGGTCGCCAAGTGACTCGCAGTGACAACTGCCATAACCCCAAGCGTGCAATCATGGTGATGACGGAACTGCATGTTGGCTTGCCTTGCGATCTTGATAGCAAAAACCGATCGAAGGCGATTGTATTCTCCAGGATCGGCAATTGGGGTGCAGCTTGTCAGCGGGCGTCCAGTACATTACCCTGATTTCGATTCAGCTTGCGACCAGTGCTGCTGGTCATCTTTCGACGCTCGATCTTACCAAGGCACCCGTTCCGAAGCATATGCCCATCAAGAACACGTTCGTGCACTTTGACGACTCCGATCGCAGAGAGGCCAGCCTCCATACCTCTTCCAGCGTACTGCTCCCCCTCCCAGTGGACCCCACTGCATAAAACCGTGTGCCACCACTCGACCCCTTAGCTGCCTCGATACGCCCGTTTGAAATCGCAACAGGTACCGTGCCCAAAGCGTCCGTGTCAATACGTTGCGCGTTGTCTCAGCGTATAGGCCCACGTTTTGGCGAACGTATCGCGTCAGACCTACGTTTTCAGTCTACGTTTTGAGCTCCTTATCAGTACGGTACGTGTCGCGTGTCACGTATCAGGGCAGCTAAGCTCGGCCCCCTCGTGAGGCAAACGCGTCTGGGGCCAGGGCGTCCCCAACCCGACACGACCCGTTCGCTAGGGCAGCCCGCATTTCAGCAGCCCGCGTTTCCCACCGAGCGGGCGAAAGCCTCGGAGGGCGGGCGTGCCGAACCTAAGTCCCAGCTGCCCTGGCAGTTCGCATCTCAGCAGCCCCCGCCTTCTGCCAGGCGAAAGCCCCCTGGCCAGGGTTGCCAAAAAGAGGAGCCCGCCCAGGCGTCGCCTCTGCTCCGCGCCGAGACGGACCCGACGGGCAGCAACGTCGACCTGCCCCGCTGGCCCAGCCACCACCAGCGCGCCGTTCCGGCCCAGCCCCACGACGGAGAGCAGGACGGAGCGGGCGGGGGCAGTCGGCCAGTGCCATTCGGGTGACTAGTGTGGGGGGGGGCATTGGAAAAGGAACCCTTGGATAAGGAACCCAGGGTCTGAAAGCTGGTGGAACACAAATAGAGGCCTAGCCGTGGATATCACTGCCGCCCTCATCAGAGAAGGACTTTCGTCTTTCGGTGCGCCCCCCGGCCTCCCCCACCTGGCCGCGCACGTGCCTCGGGCCGTGATTTGCGATCCCCTGGGCGGTCCCTTCTTGGACGCCCCCGGCACCAGGGGGGTCATCGCCAGGGGGTCACCACCTTCTCCTGGACACCGAGGATCGAAGAGGGGAGAGGATCGAGGATCGAGGATCGAGGATCGAGGAGGAGGAGGAAGAGGAGGAGGAGGAGGAGGAGGAGAAGGAGGAGGAGGAGGAGGAGGAGAAGGAGGAGGAGGAGGAGATGAGGAGGATCGAAGATCGAGGATCGAGGAGGACTGAGGATCGCGTAGGAGAGAGAATCGAGGAGGAGAGAGGATCGATGATGTAGGATCTTTGGGGGTCCAGGGGAATCCGTCCCCAGACATCCGATGTCTTGTTGTTTCTTTTAAATACGGGGTTCCCAGAGGTCCCGGCCCTCCTCATGGCCAGCTTTTCACCCCGAGTCGTTTCTGACGACCCCAGGGCTTGTCAAGGGCCGAAAGCAGACCAGAAATTTCCCGTCGTGATTTTTTCGCGACGCGAGCATGGCTAGCAGGTGCAGCCGTGTGGCGTCCTCGAGACTGCACTGGCGCAGTCCAGCCGATGCCCCAGGCTGCAGCCGGGTCTGCTCGTTGACTGTGAACGGGTTTCGCGTCACCTCTTCTCCAGGAAAAGTCGTCTGGGTCTTCTGGATGTGGTCGTGACCCCCTGAAGTGGTGACACACGTGGGCATTGCCACGGGTGGGCCCCCAGCAGCATGGGTAGGCCCTCGCGCGAGGAGGAGGAGGAGGAAGTGGAGGAGGAGGAGGAGGAGGAGGAGGGGGATCGAGGAGGAGGAGGAGGAAGAGGAGGAGGAGACGACCATCAGGAGACGAGTGACAAACCAGTTTACATATCTCATTGCTACGTGAACAGGTGAAAACAAAACCGCAGGCTATCTCCTTGGGGCGGTCGGCGCCCGTCTCGTGAGCCTCGTCTTCTTGTGGGTCCAGTCAGGCTATTCGGCCTTCTTACTTGAATTTTGGTCAGCGTAGGGTGTTGCTTTCATGCATCGACCATGCCCGCACCGAGTCGGCCACCTCCAGTGTGGGCCTTAGAGCCTAGACACCCGCACCTCCAACACAAAAGTCACATCTGACCAAACATAGTCGCAGGATTCCGAGACCCGTGCACTACCTTCCTCTGGACTTCAAACAGTGGTGGGGGGGCAGCGGAACTGGTTTCCCCTGCGACTCGACTTGGTGGAGTTGGGCCCCCAGACACCTTTGGCGGAGCCAGTCCAAGACAGAAAACTTGCCAGGTCCGTTTTCGGCAGTGCAAACAGACCCACAGGACCCCCCCTACGTTGTTTAAACTGTGCCCAGAAGACTTCTCGAGCAGCTTCCTCTCGCGCCATTGCTTATTGGCACACGGCACCTTACACGGTAAAGTGTGCCGGTTTCTTTCGTTTTGGGCGGCGGATGAATTATCAATGGCTATTTTGCGGTATATTATCCAGGCCTTGAACTCAACCTCTGCTAAGGCCCGCATCTCAGGATCTATGGGTTTGAATATTAGCTCAGCACCTTTCTGGGCATCCTTGCCTGCTAGATTGTTGCTCCATCGAAACATGGAAAGCTTGCTTGCCTGCCAACAGGGATGTGCAGTCAAGATAGTGATTCCACGTGCTCACCATCAGTCGTCTGCCTACCGCTTCACTCCTGGTTCGAGCTCGCCAGCCCTCTTAGATGTCCAGAGGCAACGTCGGAGATTTAGTGCCAACCGTCGTGCGCAGCCTGGCTGTCCGCGTAGACCCAGATCGGGCCCTGGGGGCCGAGCCCACCAGAGGGCCACCAGAGGGCCGCGGGCCCAGCACACGACATACATCGTTTGCACTCCGTCGACATCCCCCCACACGCACCAGGACGGCGGACCTCGGGATAATTTTCCTCCGCCTGCTGCACACGCTGTGTTCGAATTACACTCTCCAGCCTGCACGCGCTGTCCGCGCATCCGTGCACGACACTGAGCCGTCCAGGAAGGCCAGCTCGCTGACGATGCGCTGGTGGTACGGGGTGGTGCAGTCTGGCAGCAGGTCGGGGCCCTTCCAGTCCAGGTAGTGTGGTCACTGCTGGTCGCCCCAGGGTGGGGGTGGTGGCGCTTCGCTGCACGTACTCAGAAGCATGCCACGCTTTCATAACTCCAGGTTCACTCCATTGGCGATGGCTTGTGCAGCTTCAGCACGCAGCCTCTTGATCTGCCTGATGCACGTGTGGTCGGTGTGCAGCATGTGCTGGCACTCCTAGACCCTACGGCCCACGGTCTCAGGTCTGCCTGAGGTGCACCTCTGCAGAGCCCCTCACAGAAATACCCTGCTGCTTTGCACCTTGCATGGGTCCACATGGTGTTGCGCACCACCGACTTGCAAGACGTCCGCCACGATCACTGCCACCATGCCGCTGATGTCGTCTTCTCCCTCACGTGCTAAACGGTCCGCATGGCCTTCATGGCCAGCACTTCGTTCAGGATGCTCTCGATTCCGATGCTCCGCACGGGCAGGCGTGCCCTCTGGCCGCCGCTTCTCCACACTAGGCATGGGGGGCCTCACGTCTGCGCCCGTAGCCTGATTGTCACGCTGCCCAACATGTTTGTCCAACAAGCCGGCGTTCTGTCCTGGGTGGCTAGGCTGCAGACCGCCAGTCCCATCTTGCAGAGGAATGGTATGTCGTATATCGCTTTGACCACGTACGTGTGGGGCAATTGCCGAGTGCTGCCGCAAACATCCTGACCCAGATCTCGTCGTAGGCGAAGTACTCGGCCCATCAACCTCCAGCGATTCAGCGCCGCAGGGTCCCTCCCTCCTGGGGGGCGCTTGCCCAGGAGCGGGTTTCGTCTGCGACGTCGTCGAAACCTTTTCAGGGAAGGGCCAGGGTCCCACCGTCGACGACGCAACCGATGTCCAGGCAGATGGGTCGCCGTTGAGGCCCGACTAGCATCTCCATAGGGGTGCACCTCGCTGTGGTCGAAGTCCAGGTGCCCAAATCGCTGTGCTTTGCCTGTGCTCTGGCTCGCTCCACTGCTGATGGTGGTAGCCCTCGGTCCCGGCAAAGCATGTGACTTCTGAATCTGGATCCCCAGAATCTGTGAAGCTGCCTGCACTCTGACTGGGCAAAACCATGGCGACATATGAACCTGGAGCTCCAGGATGTGAATGGCTGCCAGTACTCTGACTGGGCAAAATAGAGGCGACGACTGAACCTGGTTTCCCCGGATTTTGCATATGCCACGGAGTACCTCCGGAGTCGGTCCGCACGTCTGTCCCGTAAATGTTCCAACCCAGCTCCGACAACCTTTATATCACTGCTGCCATGGGGTCCGTGACTACGTTCCTTCTTCCTCTGGGCCTTGCAGCTTGTAGGCGACGTAATGTTGCATGCCATCCAGCTCGTGGTTGGCTGTGTGTGGTACTTGGCGTATGCCTTCCACAACTTGATTCCCGCGGTAACCTGTTGGGAACGTCCTGCTGTCTTGGGGTCCCGCTCGAGGAAATGAAGCAGCATGACCATTGACGTACTTCGCCCTCCCGCTGTGTATCCAAGAATGCCTGCAGCTTCTGCTCTAGCTCTCTTGACGTCCCCCGGCGACGGCATGTCCACGGCTGTGACATCGTTGTTAGACTTGGCACTCACGCTGGTGACGCTGAGCTGCACCAGCTTGCGCCTTCGCCAGCCTGCTCGTCTGAATTCTGTAACTCTAATTATTCTATTCCTGACAACTGCCTTTTGCTTGATGGCCGTTGGTCGTCTCCTCCTTATTCCCCTGGTCATGTCTATGCCCAGGTCCTTGGCGTAGGTGACCGTGGCGATGTTGACCCCCACCGCTTCAGGGTCTTGGTGACCGCCGCCCCTATGCTCGGGTGAGAGGCCATGATCACCGACATGACTTGGCTGACATCTCCTTGTGGCGTTCCATACAGCCTCTCGCGATCTCTACTTTCACCTTGACCAGGTCTTTCTTGACTTTGGTGTAGCTGCCATCCGGTCCTGCTGTCACATCGCCCACGTTTTGGCGAGGCAATGTATCAGGTACTCCTGCGAGCCCTCTCCAGCACCGTGTAGAGGAGGGCCCTTGCCGCATTGTTCGCACTTAAGCACCCTAGCACTATGGTGTTCGTTGGTGTGATGGCTGGAGCATAAGCACCCGCAGCTCGTACCACTCTCGGTGCCAGGTACGTCACGCAGTTGAGATACAGTTCAACCGCTGGAAAGTCAAGATCCCGAGCACGCGAAACCAGCAGCTTGACACTGATAGAATCGTAGAACTTCTTGATCTCCAAGTATACGGAGCCCCATGCTGGATTCCCATGTCTTGTGCTGCTCTCGTCCATATGCCATGTTGAAGAGGGCTGCCTGCAGGGCCGACGACTTTGCCACCTCTGCGTCCCCAAAATGCCGCTCTGGTGGTGCTCCAGAGTGTCGTCTCTCTTAGCCGCATGCGCCCCCCGCAGCCGAATCGATAAGGGTACTAATCCACTTGGCCTCGCGTCTCCTGCTGTGACGTTGTCGCCCTTGCGCAGTGGCTCACGCCATACATGCAGACATTGGTGCGGCCATGCGAGTGCCTGCTCCGACTGGTTGAGCAGATCCACGAGTTCTTGTCGTGCTCCTGCTGTCGTGCTTCATGCCTGCGCCTTGTCCCAACGCATTCGGGGTGTTTCTCGGGGCGCCATCTTCATGAGTTCCTGCAGGGCTTAGGAACAGTGTGATAAGCTCTCCTACCAACTCCTCCGGCTCGTCTAGTTTGGTCCATCGCGCCATCCTTTGCTGTGGTCGTGCTTCCACCGCTTGCGGTGGGGCTGGTAGTATTATTATTCCAGCATGGTCCAGGCGTAGTTCAGGTAATGATAATGACTCTGGCCGTATTGGTGCGCCTCCTGTCTGTCGCCATCCAACGTTTTCTTTGCCCATTTGTGAATGCTGACCTTCGCCTGCTGACATGCCCTCTTGTCGTGTCTCTCCGCTCGTTCACAAATCAGATGCAGCGCCTCCTTACAGAGAGCATGCGTTACCTTCAGCTCTATTTTGCGAAGAACATCCAAGGCCCAACCATCATCGTTCTCACCCTTCCGAAGCAAGTGGACGGACGTCGCGGGCATCGACGGGTACTGCATGCTCTCCACTGTTGTGATTTATTTGGTCCTCGATGAGCTCCTTGAAGTCTGCTCGGCTAGCTTCACTGCCTGCAGTCCAAGGTGTCTTAGTAGAGCTCCAGAGCCGTCCACATGTCATGACGTGCCCGTTCCACGTTGCACTTCAGCTTGGCAGTCTCTCTGCGATCTTGCGATACCGACAACGAGCTGGAAACCCTCGAGCGATCTTGGTGTCCTTCGCCGTACCACACAAGTTAGCTAGAGACATGCCCCCCCGCCTGCGCCCACTTCAAGTACTGGCCCCCTAGCTTCTGGGAGTTAGCCTCCGTGATGCAGTATGCCATGCTGGTTCTCGTTGTCTGATTTGTCGCAGGTAGTTCGCAAGTTTTGACTTGCTTTCATAGTTCTTGCCCAGTCTCCTTCTCTTTTTTGAGCACCTCCTTGGTGTACGTTGGCTTCAGCAAGTCCTCCATCGCAGTCTTTTCTGCCTGCAGGGCCTGCTTATCCTCCGTGATGTCCCGGTCTTCACCTCCTTCATGTTGCCCCTGGCCGCTCAGCATCTTCTTGTACTTCTCGGTGTCACGCTGCTTGCGTTTGAGGCCTTGGTCAGTCTGGACCTCTTTATGTGGTACTTGGTGGTCCACAGGCCTGAGTCCTTGCAGGGCCTGAAGGAGGGAGGGCAGATGAGGTAGTCGAGGGCCCTGCCCTTGCCCCTGGAGCAGGTTGCCGTCACGCATGTTGGTACCACCAGTTGCGCCTGTAACTTGGCTGCCCACGGTGACTGCAAGCATTCTTGTGGGGTAAGTTCCATTCTCCGATCGCAGCCCACGTCGTGGAAATATTCGTGATTAGTTGGGCCAGCTGCTTCATCTTGGCCGTGTTGATTCTCCTCACCTCAACCCTGGACCATTGTCCAGGTCAACAACGACAGGGTGATGCCTACTTCGCCTTCGAGACCCCAATGCGCCACTAAGATATCCTTGAGATCGCCTGCAAGAGCACTTTCGCCTCGTACCGTTGGCAAATGAACTGCAGTCACATGGTGCGGTCGACGAAGCCAGGCGGAGGCGGAGCAGGAGAAGGAAGAGGAGGAGGAGGAGGAAGAGGAGGAGGAACCTGAGGCGGAGAAGGAGGAGGAGGATGAGGTGGAGGAGGCGGAGGAGGAGGAGGAGAAGGACGAGGAGGTGGAGGAGGAGGAGGCGGATGATGAAGGAGGAGGAGGAGGAGGAGGAGCAGGAGCAGAAGCAGAAGCAGAAGCAGGGTGAGGAATTGTATGGGGAGGAGGAGGAGGAGGAGGGGCTCTCAGGAGGAGCAGGGGGCCCTCCCTGCTGCCCGCGAGGACGCTGGCGCCGAGCGGGGCTGCTGCCTCTCGGGGTTCGACGCCGAGCTGGCGGCCCTGAGCACCCCGACGGCGAGCCAGGAGAGCCGACGACGACGCCGACGACGGCGGCGGCGGCGACGACGGCGACGACGATGACGACGATGGCGGCGGCGGCGGCAGCGACGGTAGCGAGCAGTCTTTTCGCTGCTCCTCCAGCACAATCCCGAAGTGCTTCACACTCTGAGGGCGCTCTGGCCGACCGAAGCCCTCTCCCCCCTTCCCTCCCGCCCTTCCTCGCCGCCGCGCGTAGTGCCCAATTCACACCGCAGCAGCCCTGTCGTAGCCGCGACCGCAGCTTGGATCCAAGTCGCTGCCGACCAAGCAAGTCATTGTTACCTCCTGTATTTGGTTCTCGTTTTGGATAGAGCGCTGTAGTCTCCACTGTGTCCTTACTTCCCGCATCCTCCTCCTTCTCCTGCCTCCCCCTCCTTATCGTCCTCCTTCTCGTCCTCCTGCTGCTGCTGCTGCTCCTCCTCCTCCTTCTCCTCCTTCCTCCTCTTCCTGCCTCCTCTTCATCCCTTTCTCGGATCCCTGTGGGGCTGCGAAGCGCGCAACTGTCGCCGCTTTCGTGGGCTCCTGGGAGGCCCAGCGGCGTGGAGGGCTGCGCGCACCCAGCAGAGACCTCCCGGCTCCCTGGGCGGCTGCGAGCTGTGCAATTGTCGCCACGTTCGTGGGCTCCTGGGAGGCCCAGCGGCGTGGAGAGCTGTACGCAGGCCCAGCCGATACCTCGCGGTTCCCTGGGAGGCTGCGAAGTGCGCAACTGTTGCTCTTTTCCTTGGCTTCTGGGGGGGCTCGCGGAGTGTGGGGCCACGCAGACCCAGCCGAGACCTCGCGGTTGTCTGGGGGGCTGCAAACTGCGCAATTGTTGCAATTTTCGTGGGTTCCTAAGTGGTCCCGCGGAGTGGAGTGGTACGCAGACCCAGCCGAGAGGTAATATCACCTCTCTGGTTGCTGCTGCGCACAGCGATTCTTTCAACATGTTCGTTTGTAGTGAGCGGTCCTTGGCATACACTCATATCTTATGTTAAGAAACTCCCTCCCGCCAAGCTGGGTCTCAAATTTTCGTAAAATCCGATAACGAATTCCCAAAAGCTGGCTCAGTTTCTTAACGCCGGCATCTTCTTACTGATCTTCCTCCAGATCTTCGGGATCTTCTTCCAGATCTTCGTCGAGATCTTCCTCTGGGTCTTCCCTCAGATATTCTTCCCGATCTTCTTCTGTATTCTCTCCGAGAGTTTCCCCCAGATCTTCGCCCAAGTCCTCTCCGAGATCTCCGCCCAGATCTTCCTTCAGATCCTCGCCCAGATCAATCCCTCCCTAGATCTCCCCCCAGATCTTCATAGAGATCTTCCCCTAGATCTTTCCCTTGATCTTCCTTCAGGTTTTCTCCCAGATCTTCCCCTGGATCTTCCCCCAGATCTTGCACCAGATCTTCCTTCAGATTTCCTCTCTGATCTTACTCCCGATCTCCTTCCGGGTCGCCACGCAGCTCTTTCACCAGATCTTTCCCTTGATCTTTCTCCAGATCTTCCGCCAGATCTTCCTCCAGATCTTCCGCCAGATCTTCCTCCAGATCTTCCTCCAGATCTTCCTCCAGATCATCCTCCAGATCTTCCTCCAGATCTTCCTCCAAATCTTCCTCCAGATCTTCCTCCAGATCTTCCTCCAGATCTTCCTCCAGATCTTCCACAAGATCTTCCTCCAGATCTTCCTCCAGATCTTCCTCCAGATCTCTATCCAGATCTTCCTCCCAGATCTTCCTCCAGATCTTCCTCCAGATCTTCCCCCAAAACTTCCTCCAAATCTTCCCCCAGATCTTCCTCCAGATCTTCCTCCTGATCTTCCTCCGGATCTTCCTCCAGACCAGCAGAATCACCAGCAAAATGAACAGCGCGACCACCAGCAACATGTCCAGCAAAACCACCGGGGCAAGTAGCAACAAAGAAATTTATTCGAAATCTCCGCCAACGCACCAGCACTTTATCCACTGGGTGTTTCCTCCGCCAGCGTGCCAGCAGAATCCCCAGCCAAACCACCATCCGCCTCCCCAGCAAAACTAGTGGCAGAAATACCATCGCAACCACCACCACCACGAACGCAACCACTATCGCAACTAGCAGCGCCATCACCAGCAAAATCGTCACCAGCGAAACCACCATCAAAACGAGCAGCACGACCGACAGCACAGAGACCAGCGCAACCACCACCGACAGAGCCACCAGCATAACCATCATATCTTCTTCCAGATCTTCCTCCAGATCTCCCTCCCAGATCTTCACCAGATCTTCCCTCCAGATCTTCCTCCCAGATATTCACCCAGATCTTCACCCAGATCTTCCTCCCAGATCTTCCTCCCAGATCTTCCTCTCAGATCTTCATCACAGATCTTCCTCCCAGATCTTCCTCCATCATATCTTCCTCCAGATCTTCCCCCCCAGATCTTCACCCAGATCTTCTCCCTGGATTCAATCGGATCTTCATCCAGACCTTCCTCCAGATCTTCCTCCAGATCTTCATCGAGATCTTCCTCCAGATCTTCCTCCAGATCATCCTCCAGATCTTCCTCCAGATCTTCCTCCAGATCTTCCTCCAGATCTTCCTCCAGATCTTCCTCCAGATCTTCCTCCGGATGTTCCTCCAGAACTCTTCCTCCAGATCTTCCTCCAGAACTTTTCCTCCAGATCTTCCTCCAGATCTTCCTCCATAGGTTCCTCGAGATCTTCCTCCAGATCTTCCTCCAGATCTTCCTCTAGATCTGTCCAGATCTTCCTCCAGATCTTCCTCCAGATCTTCCTCCAGCTATCATGATCTTTCTTTCTAGATCTCCCCGCAGATCCTCATCAATATCTTCACACATCTCGTCCGATCTTCCTCCAGATCTTCCTTCTCGTGAATCCTAATATCTTCTTTTAGATCTTCTTTTAGATCGTCGTTTCAGATCTTCTCCCATATCCACTTCCGTCTTCCCCCAGATCTTCCTCCAGATTTTCCTCCAGATCTTCCTCCAGAGGTTCCTCGAGATCTTCCTCCAGATCTTCCTCCAACTCTTCCTCCGGATCTTCCTCCAGAAATCTTCCTCTAGATCTTCTTCCATATTTTCCTCGAGATCTTCCTCCAGATCTTCCTCCAGATCTTCCTCCAGATCTTTCTCCAGATCTTTCTCCAGATCTTCCTCCAGATCTTCCTCCAGATCTTCCCCCAGATCTTGCTCCAGATCTTCCTCCAGATCTTCCTCCAGATCTTCCTCCAGATCTTCCCCCAGATCTTCCTCCAGATCTTCCTCCAGATCTTCCTCCAGATCTTCCTCCAGATCTTCCTCCAGAACTCTTCCTCCAGATATTCCTCCAGATCTTCCTCCAGATCTTCATCCAGATCTTCTTCCAGATCTTCCTCCAGATTTTCCTCCAGATCTTCCTCCAGAGGTTCCTCGAGATCTTCCTCCAGATCTTCCCCCAGATCTTGGTCCAGATCTTCCTCCAGATCTTAATCGAGATTTTCCTCTAGCTTGTTCCCCCCGTGTGTTCAGCCACGTACTCCCCCAGATCTCCCTCCATATGTTCCTGCAGATCTTTCTCCAGATCTTCCTCCACATCTTCCCCCAGATATTCTTACAGATTTCCATCGATCGCCTCCCGGATTTTGCTCTGGCTGTTCCCCCAGATATTCTCCCAGATCACCACCCAGATCCGCGCCCAGATCTTGGCGCGTTCCTGTATGTTGTTTGCTGCAGAGCCCCCGGCGCCGCAATCGGCACAATCACCGGCACAATCTTCATCGGAACCACCCACGGTGGCGTCGCGCTGCGCTAAAAAATTGCACGTTTCAAAGCTGGCTCTCGCAAGGGGGCTAAGAAATTCAGCGAAGCTGGGTCTCAATTTCTTACTGGAAGATTTCTTAGCATAAGTTTTGAGTGTAGTTAGTCAGCACATGTTTAGTAAGGGCTTGGGACGTTGCATGGAACTTGTTGTTGGGGAACTGGGTGGGTGAGTGGGAGGTCTGGTCGTGGTGGCGAGGGGACGGGGTGGAGCAGAAGGGGGAGGGGGAGGGAGGAGAAGGGGGGGACGCGGATGGGGGGATTGGGGTGGCGACGGGGAAGGGAACTGGGGATACATGGTGGGAGGAGCGGACGGACTGAGGTATGGACAGAGTTTGCTTCTTCGAGATTCTAGGAGGGGCTCTAGGGGGGTTCTAGGTGGCGTTATGAAACGCAGAGGTGCTTTCAGGATCGGGAGGAGTGGGCTGATGAGGAAGCGAAGCACGAGAAGGGAAGGGGACGATGAGCAGGAAGGGTTGGCAGGGCGAGTGGGGTTCGGGGAGGGATGGGGGGAACGCGAGGAATGAACACGTGTGTGGCCCGGGAGTGGTGGGGATCTGGCCGGGTCAGGTGGGGTGCGCACCCCTCTCCGCCATTCCTCGTCCTTTTCGTTCTCCCTCGAAGCCGGGTCTGATCGTAAGTGGGTCTGGGCATGATGCCGTTCGGGGGTTGCTGAAGGTGCCCCTGACCCAAGGCGTTTGGAGGCCGTGGGGGTCTCCTTGGAAATCCTGGGGACACCTTGGCCACGGGCACTTCTAGCAGCACCCGAACTCTGCGGATCCCCCTCGAGATGCCCAGGCGGGGCTCTGAAAGGAGAGGGGCCAGGGGGGGGCACGGGAACATCTCGCTCGAGGCATCCCCGCAATCAGAGCGCGAACGGGCACGTGTAAGACCCCCCTGGCGGCTCCCTTTTTGGGGTGCCCGAGTGCTATGCCTGCTACGTCGCAGTGATCGTGGGGCTCTGAATGGGAGAGGGGTCTGGCGGGGGGGGGAGGGCACATGAACATGTCGCTCGAAGCATCCCCGCAATCTGGGCGCGAACGGGCAAGTTGAACCCCCCCTGCGGCTCCCCCTTTGGGGTACCCGAGTGCTATGCCTGCTACATCACGCTTATCCTGGGGCTCTGGCAGGAGATGAGTCCTCCTCTTGGGGGGGCCAACTAAGCGTTCCGCTCGAAGCATCACCGCAATCTAGGCGCGACCTGGCACTTGCAGCATCCCCTGGCGGCTCTCCCTTGGGATGCCCATGTGCTTTGCCTGCTACATCGCAGTGATCATGGGGCTCTGAAAGGAGAAGGCTCGGGGGTGTGGGGGCGAAAACGAGCGTTTCGTCCGAGACATCTCCGCGATCTGGGCGCGAACGGGCAACTGTAACAACCCGCTGGCGGTTCCCCCTTCGGAGTGTCCGAGTGGTATGCCTGCTGTATCGCGGTGGTCATGAGTGAGTCTGAGGACGGGAAGCGATTTTGAGTGGATGCGTGACAGACTGTGCTAAGCCTGAGTGTGCGCCATTCTGAGTTTGAGTGGTCCGATTGTGAATGGTCAGGGTGTGGGTAGTTCTCGTGCTTGTGAGCGTCAGTATGGGCGCATCTGAGTATGAGTGGACCTGAGTGTTAGCGGTCTGGGTATGAGTTAGTCTGAGTATGATCGGGTCTGTGTATACATCGACATGGGTGTGCCGGAGTCTGAGCGCAGGGGGTCACAATCAGAGCGGATTTGAGTATGATTGGACGGAATATGAGCCACCATGGTTACGAACGGATTTGATTAAGAGTGAGATGAATGTGATTAAGTGAGTGTGAGTGAGCCAGGGTGTAGTGACTCTGAGTGTGAGGGGTCTGTATTCGAGAGTGAGTCTGAGTGTGAGTATGGGTGTGGGTGAGCCTGCGTGTGAGCGATAGAGAAAGGAGGCGTGTGAGGAGGGAGGCGGGGGCGTTACGCTGATAGCGCTGCCACCGTACGTGCGATGTGAGGAGCACTATCCGATGTCAGCGTCCCCCTCCCGCCCCGCCCCCCCCTCCCCACCCGCTGCGCCCACGGACCCGCCCCCTCGGCTCACCAGGACGGCCCCGCGGCGCCCTCGGCGCCCTTCCCGTCTCTGCCCCAGAAGGACCCAGTCGGGGCTCGGCTGCGCTTGGATCGGTGCCCGACGATGAGGATGATGATGCTTATGATGCTGATGAGGAGGATGAGCATGACAATGATGCTGATGATGACGATGATGAGTATGATGAGCATGGTGATGATCATGATGATGGTAATCATGGTGATGGTGATCATGCCGGCTGATGCTGCTGCTGCTGCTGCTGATGATGATGATGATGTTGATGATGATGATCATCATGATGTTGATGCTCATGCTGTTGATGATGATCATACGGATGGATAGTCTGCTTCTGACTCATGATTTTGCGGATGATGTTGATCTCAACGATTCCGATGATGCTGGTGATGCTGATGATGGAGGTGATGACGATGCTCATTATGATGATGATGATGATGCTGATGATGATGATGATGATGATGATGCTGATGCTGCTGATGATGATGATGATGATGATGCTGACGATGATGACGATGATGCTGCTGTCGATGATGATGATGGTAACGATGACGATGCCGACGACGATGCTGCTGTTGATGATGACGGTGATGGTGACGACGATGATGACGACGATGATGCTGCTGATGATGATGATGCTGCGGCTCATGATGATGATGCTGGTGCTGATGATGCTGATGATTCTGATGATGATGCTGATGATGATGGTGATTATGATGATGATGGGATTGATGACGATGATTGCTGTTGATGATGCTGATGATGTTGATGATTGTGCTGGCGATGATGATGCTGCTGATGGCGAGGATGACGAGTGTGATGGTCATGCTGCTTATGAAGGTGGTGATGATGACGTTGACGATGCTGCTGCTAATGATGATGATGCTGATGATGATGACGATGATGATGATGTTGATGATGATGATGATGATGCTGATGATGATGCTGCTGATGATGATGACGATGACGACGGCGATGCTGATCATCATTATGCGCATGCTGATTACGATGCTAGTGCTGTTGATGATGGTGGTGGTTGTGATGGTGATGGTGATGGCGATGATGATGATGATGCTGATGATGATGATGATGATGATGATGATGATGATGGTGATGGTGATGGTGATGGTGATGGTGATGGTGATGGTGATGATGATGATGATGATGCTGATGATGATGAGGATGATGATGAGGATGAGGATGATGATGAGGATGCTGCTGCTGCTGGTGCTGATGCAACTTTTATCGATGATGATGTTGCTGCTGCTGGTCATGATCATGATGCTGCTGCTGCTGTCGTTGTTGGTGGTGATGTTGGTGGTGACGGTGATGTTGCAATACATCCTCCCTCCGAACTCCCTCTTCATAGGTCCCTAGTTCACTGCTGGAAATGCCCCTTCGGACGAGAGCAGGCTGATAATCTTCTCCTGAGGCGTCAGCGCCACGAGTGAACGTTAGTGTTGCGTCCTGACGTTCCTGCACCGTGCCAGAACACTTGTCCGAGGACCTCAGCACTGCGAATCAGCATGACTGTTGCGCCCTGAAGATCCCCAACCGAGTCAGAACACCGCTTCTGGGACGTCAGCCAGAAGCATCCGTTAAACGGTTGTGTACTTTCCATGCGAAACTGCGCGGCTCAAAAGCGATAACCGCATTTTGAAAACGAGCAGCCCTCCATCCAGGAAGCCCGTGTACCCTTTCAGGACGGATGTGCGTGGCGCTGGGGCGAGAGCCACATTTTGAAAAGAACCCGCCTTCCATCCGTGAAACTCTTTCGGGCTTGCCAGGTGAATGTGCGCGGGGCTACGGAGAGAACCGCATTTCGAAAAGGAATTGCCGTCCATCCGCGAAGCTTTTGCAAACCTGTACAACGAAAGTGCGCGACGCTACGGCGAGAACCACTTCGTGAAACGAAGCTGCCCTCCGTCCGTGAAGTCCTTTCAAGCCTTTCGGACGGATGCGCACGGGGCTCGGGTTAGAACCACAGTTTGAAAAAGGATCCGCCCTCCATCCGTCGGATTAGCGCGGCGCTATTGCGAGAGCCACATGTTGAAAAGGAACCGCCATCCGTGGAGTTCTTGCAAATGGTTGAAACGAATGTGCACGGCGCTGAGGCGAGAACCACATTTTGACAAGGACCCGCCTCCCTCCGTGAAGCCCTTGCACACGTTGTAAGACGACTGTGCGCGGAGCTAAGGAAAGAGCCACATTCTGAAAAGGATCTGGACTCCATCCGTGTTGACTCATGTGCGCGGCGCTACTGCGACTGCGCTCTCCATCCGTGAAGCTGTTGCAAGTATTAAGCTCTAAAATTATATAGTGTTAGGAAGTCTCGGGCGAAACGCCCGGCCCGCCCAAAGAACACGTCTCGGGACGGGGGGGAACTATCTATAAGGAGGAGGAGTGGAGGAGCAGGAAGTGGAGGAGGAGGTGCAGGTGGATGAGGAGGATGAGGAGGAGGTGCATGAGAAGAAAGAGGCGGAGTAGGAGGAGGAGGAGGAGGAGGTGCAGAACCAGGGGCAGGAGAAGGAGGAGGAGGAGGGGGCCAGGAGTAGGATGAGGAGGTGCAGCAGGAGGAAGTGGAGAAAGAAGAGCAGGAGGATGAGGAGGACCAGTGTAAACCCAGTGCGCGTCAATGAGCTTGCAACCAATACTCCCTCCAAGTTCCCGCTTCATACGTTCCTACCAGAGTTTATTATCACTGCTGGAAGTACCCCGTCGGAGAGAGCCGTCTGAACATCTTGAGCCACGCCAGTGCACCATTTTATCACTGCGAATGAGCGTTATGGTTGAGCCCAGGCGATTCTGAATTACGCCAGAACGCGTTACCTGGGAATTCAACACCGCGAGTCATAATGCCAGTTTCCACCCGACAGTCGTACATCGTACCAGAACAACAGATCTTGGACGTTATTAACCGCAGGAACTCTAGAAGCTGCTGTAACATCTTAGCGCGGCGCTGAGGCGATAGCTAGACCTGGGAAGATTTTGCAATTGACGCTTCGCGTATCCCCTCCAGCCCATCTAGAAGCAGACTCGCCAAGCGAGATACCTTGACCAGGGAAGTTCAGACGCGTGCAGTGTAACAACCGCCTTCGCAGCGTTTCCTCGGAGGTCTCTTGGAGCCATCTTGAGGCTCTCTTGGGGTCCTCGCGGTGCCTCCTGGTGCACTATTGAGGCCCTCCTGGGGCTCTCTTGGGGCCCTCTTCAGGCTCGTCCGGGGGGTCTGAGAGGTCTGTTGCCCCCATGGCTCAAACAGGTGTGTGTGTGTGTGTGCGCGTGGAAATTCAGCCCCTCCCCCCCCCCCTCGGATGCTCTCTTGGGCGCTCTGGGAGCGCTTTTGGGCGCTCTTGGGCCCCCCTGGGGGCCCTCTTGGGCCCCTCTTGGGGCTCCCCCATCGTCTCTCTCATCGTAAGGCCTCAAGAGTCCATCGGAAACGAAACGGCCAGACGGCAAACATCATTGCTTTCCCTAAGGTTTTGGAGCCATTTTGGCCTCTTCGGGGGGGGGTCCTCGGAGAGCTCGGTGGGCACTTGAAACCGTCTTGGGGCCGTCTCGGGGCGTCTTGGATGCTTGTCGGAGGCTATATTGGGCCATCTTGAGGTGTCTTGAGCCATCATGGAGGCCATCTTGGGCTCGCTGAGGCCCTCCTTGGGCCATCTTGGGTCATCTTGGACGCTATATATGCCCGTGCCCTCCCCTCCTCCCAGGCCAAGGGAGGGGGTAGGGGGAATCAGTAAATCCCCCCCCCCGAACAGGGGGAGGCGGGATTTTGGCAGCGAGAAGGCGAAACTCGTTCAACCACCTACGCCCAGATGGCTGGTGGGACTTTTACGACGAGTGTGCGCGGCGCTGAGGCGAACGTCCCATCTTAAAAAGCAGCCCGTCCTCCATCCGTGAGACTCTTGCGAACTCTTAAGACGAATGTGCGCGGCGCAGAGGCGAGCGCCACAGTTTGAAAGAAGCCGCCCTCCCTTCGTGAAGCACTTGCACACTTCTAAAGGCGGATGCGAGATCCACGTTTTGGAAATCGCCCGCCGTCCATTTGTGGAGCTTCCGTAAGCTTTAAGGCAACTGTGCGCGGCGATGAGGCGAGAGTCACCCTTTGAAAATGCCCCCCCCCCCCCCTCTCGCGCCGTGAAGCTCTTCGCGCATCGTTATAGCGAGTGTGCGCGGTGAGAGCCACATGTTTGAATCTGGCCTCCCTCCATCCGCACGCCTTCCACCCGTGAGTCTGTTGCAACTTGTATGCTTCAGAATCATCTGCTGTGAGGGAGTCTCAGGCGAAACGCCCTGCCCGCCCTACCGACACGCCTCGGGGTGCGATTGGAAGGAGTCATCTATAAGGAACGGGGATGGAGGAGAAGGAGGAGGAGGAGGGGGAGGAGGAGGAGGAGGAGGAGGAGGAGGGGGAAAAGAGCAAGCTAGGTGCGCTCGCGTCAGATCTGATGTCCTTCCCCTCCCTCCCACCCCTTACTATAGCGCAGATCGTCTCCCTAGTCGCTCAATCGGATGTCGTAGTATGGCATAGTATTAAATGGCATAGAATGGTGTTGAACATCAACGCGTAGCATGACATAACATGAAGTGGCGACGCCCCCAAATGAGGGGAGGGGCTTCAGCGGCCCAACAAATCAAACAATCGACACCGAATGTGTAATCACTTCCGATGGTTTCTTCGGGAGACATTTTTTTGTTTTTTGTTTTTGGAGTCTTTGGGGAAGGACCGCTAACCATGTCGTGGCATGGTACTGGAAATAATGACGCCAGCGCTGCAGGGGGAGCACGGTTCGGAACGAGCGGAAGCGCGGAAATGAGGCCAGCGCTGCAGCGGGAGCACGATTCGGAACGAGCGGTAGCCCGAAGATGAGGCCAGCGCTTCAGCGAGAGCAGGATTTTGAAAACAAAACAAGCGCGGGAGCGCGGAAATGAGGACGCGTAGCCTGACACAGCATGGCGTGGCGACGCTCCAAAGTGGGGGCGGCTTCTGCGGCCAAGAAAATCGACGAATCGAGGCCAAATGTGTAATTACTTCCGAAGGTTTTCGTCGGGGGGGGCATTTTCTAGATTTTGGGGTCTATTTGGAAGGATAGGAAACCATGCCGTGGCATGGCGCTGGAAATAATGACGTCAATGCTGCAGCGGGAGCACGATTCGGAACGAGCGGAAGCGCGGAAATGAGGCCAGCGCTGCAGCGGGAGCACGATTCGGAACGAGCGGTAGCCCGAAAATGAGGCCAGCGCCTCAGCGAGAGCAGGACTTTGAACAAAACAAGCGCGGAAGCGCAGAAATAAGGACGCGTAGCCTGACATAGCATGGCGTGGCGACGCCCCAAAGTAGGGGGGGCTTCTGCGGCCAAGGAAATCAACGAATCGACACTGAATGTGTAATCACTTATGATGTTTTTTTTGGGGGGGGGGCATTTTTAAAATATTGGGGTCTATTTGGAAGGATCGAGAACCAGGCATTGCATTGCGATGGAAATAATGACGCCAATGCTGCAGCGGGAGCACGATTCGGAACGAGCGGAAGCGCGGAAATGAGGCCAGCGCTGCAGCGGGAGCACGATTCGGAACGAGCGGTAGCCCGAAAATGGAGCCAGCGCTTCAGCGAGAGCAGATTTTCGAACAGATCCCAAGCGACATCCCGTTTCCCAGGAAGCCTCTGTGTAAAAACCGGTACGCGGAGGGGGGTCAGCCATTTCCCGGACGCCACCAGGGGAGAGAGGAGAGTAGTATTCATATGATCCAAGTGTGGAGGAGGAGGAGGAGGAGGAGGAGGAGGAGGAGGAGGAGGAGGAGGAGGAGGCGGAGGAGAGGGAGGAGGAGGTGCAGGTGCAGGAGGATGTGGAGGGGGAGGTCGAGGAGCGGGGGGGCGGGGACCGGGGACAGGAGACCGAAGAGGAGGCGGAGGAGGGGGGAGACGGAGTCGTAAGACGGCGACGGCGACGGCGGCGGCAACCACCCTGACGGCCGAGGCGCGACGGGGCGCTTCCACGGCCCCAGCTGGCGCCCTCGGGCCTCCACGCCCCGATGGGCACGCTGCAGCCGACAGCCTTTGGCCTGCCGGCCATGGCGTGCGCGCCGGTGTGGGCGCCCGCTGGCGCCGCCGCGTCCTGGGAGGGGTGCGCGGAGGGCAGCCCGATTCGGCGGCGAAATCCGAACCCTGCCGTCGCCGATCAACGATTCGGTTCACTTGATGGGCGGTGGGGATAGGTCAGCGGGCGAAGAAGGGTACAGCATAAACTTTTCCTCCGTCGGGTACGCTTGCCCCCCAGGCGGCTGGACAGCTTATTTGATAGTGTTCTTCGCCCCCGTAGGGGTAGGGTTCGGAATTCGACCAGCACGCATCGAAATCCAGCGCCCATCCCCCGCCTCCCGTCGGTTCAGGGGGATCGATGGTTGGTAGGGGTGGGGCTCTGGTGTCGCCGCCAACCAGTGCCAGCACTGAGGAGATATCGAGATCGAGGATCGAAACAAATAAGGATCGAAGGTCGGAGGTCCTGCCCATTCTCCGCTCTTCTCTGCGGGCGTGCTGTGCTGGAGGCTCCCCGTCGCCACGGCCGGGCTCTCGTCGAGTTCTATGATGTTCCAACCTACTTTAGCCTTGGCCTTGACCACCAGAAAGAGTTTCGAGCACCAGAAGAAAGTACCGAAACTCGAGAGTTTTCACGTGTCGGGCTCTGGGAGGCACTCGTCCGACACTGTTTCGACACTGCTCCGACACTCTTTCGACACTTTTCCGGGTGCTCGAAATTATTTCTGGGATGTGGTCCTGAAGTACCATGGGAGCAATATAAGTCGAGGTGCTGGGCCAAAGAGCGCGCCTCCAGGGCAGGCCCGTGAGCCCACTGACGAGGGCAGGGTGGTCGGCGTGAGGAGAGGGGGTCCTGGACGGAGTGCCTCTCTGGCCGTCTTGGGGCCCTCTTGGGCCTTTCTTGGGCCCTCTTGGGGGCCTCTTGGACCGTCTTGGGGCGATGTTGGGAACCTCTAGGGCCTCTGGGAGGGTCGGGGAGCCGAACATACGAGAACGCTCAAATCGCTCAACACCTTTTTGAAATAATCAATGATTGTTGCTTCTCGGGGGGCCCTGGATGCTTCTCGCCGCAGGGCGCTCCCAGAACCCCCCCCCAGGGCCGTCAAGAGACGGCCCGGGACGAAACAGGCCGAGTCGGTCCGGGGGAACGCGCCCTGGGGTCCACGAGCAGCCTCCGCCGGGGCCCCCTCCCAGATGCTGCCAGGCAGAGCCCTGGTGAGGCCCTGCTCCTCTGTTGTCCGCTCGCTCGTCATCCTTTTTGTTCCTCCCGGTGAGGCCCTGTTCCTTTGTCCGCTCGCTCGTCATCATTCTTCCTCCTCCTCCTCCTCCTTCTCTTCCGTAGCCGTTTTGGCTCAAATTTCCAATGTCCCGCGGGCAGCAAACGGACACCGCTGATCAGCGGCAGCTTCCGATTCTTTCCCAATCCTAGAGTTACATGGGAAGTTACGCCCTCCCGCTCTCAGGTTCGTTCGCACCTGGTCAGGCTCTGAGATGGAGCCTTTTTGTGCTTCTGCTGGCTCTGCTGCTTGCTGGGATTCGACGGTGGGCAGCGATGAGGACTGTGCTCGCCTTGCCGCTGCTTTTGAGGAGGCAGCCACCTTCCCCGACGACGAGCCAGACATCCAAGGCCAACCCGACCAGAAGTACCTCCGCAAGGGCCAGCGGGCCCCCCAGTCACCGAATGGCAATGGTCACGCTCCTCACACGCCTCCTGCTCATGATCCCAATTGGAGTCATGCTGGTCAGTCTGGCGCTGCCCCGCCTGCTTACTCCGAGGGCCACCTTCGCAGCATCGTCCCCGCCGACGTCTCTGCTCAGTTTGAGATGCTACGCAGTGAACTTTCCAAGATCGTCAAAGATAGTCGACACGTCCCTTCAGTTCTCTTGTGATGAGATGCTCGTCAAGTTGGACTTTGCCAGGAAGCAGCTTGCTGGTCGTTCCAAACACCTTAATCGGGATGTCACCCTCGTGATCCGTCCCCAGCTGGACAATTTGCAGCGCCGCTTCCAGAGCCAGACTGACTCCCTCGCCGCCCGCTCCCAGCAATCTTCGCAGGAGATTGACATGCACGCGCTACATATTGAGCAGCTTTAGGAACAACTTCGGTCGATCCGTGCCAGTCTTCAGGATGCTCAGCGCACCGAACGGCTGCTGCCTCCCCCTCCTGCCGTTGTCCGAGTTGATGACTCCACGATTGTTGTGGTGATGGCTTCCAAGATGTGTGGCCTTGCTGCGGTTCGCTTATCATTCACCACTTTCCTTCATGGGCCTGGATTCGATTCCAGGACAGCGAGTTCCATATTCGTGCTACTTCACCTTTTCCTGCCAGGCGCTTCGGTATCGAGTTCTTCGGGTCGGCTGGGCTTGCCACTCGCAAGGCTGGTGAGGTCTTTTCCCGTCTTAGCAATAATGGTGATCAGAGAAATTTGACGTGGTGGTGCAAGGGGGCCCTCCTGGTCGTCTGCATCTTGGATTAGACAGGAAGTAAACCAACTCCAAGCTGATTTTGTTTGACAAGTTCTCAGGGGACCGAGAAGGAGGCATTACGAATGCTGGTTGGGTAAATAGTTCTAATCTTGAATCGCCCTCGGGTGATGAGCCATTCGAGATTGCATTCAATGGTGAGGGCATTTTTCAGATCAAGCTCACTCGCGCCGAGGTCTCACAACTCCTCAGCGAAGCGACGGCGCCGCCAGATGCTACCTCGATGTTTTTTTGATGGCCTCCAGCAACTTAGTGTGCATCCTAGTGGCGGTACCGCTCAGGCTCTTGAGACTACGCCTTGGAACGCGAGGGCGCTCTTGCAGTACGGCGTGGCCAAAGCGAGAGACAAGCTTTTGAGGAGGCTTGGTCTGCCCAGGACGGTGGTGTCCTCTCACGGAAATGCATTGTAACCGACACCACTGGGTAAATTGTGTTGCGCGTGTCACTCCCGAGCCTGTTGTGCGTTCGTCGTTCTGCGATGCCGATCCGTAAGCTCAGCTGTTCTCTCCTCATGATCGTGCTGCTCCTCAGGGTTATGTAGGTGTTGCTGCGATTCTCCCGATACTTGCTCCTGGTGACCGTGTATACCTCCGTGGTGCTGCTCTGGTGCCCTGCAGAGCTCGCCGAGTGGATGTATGCATGGGCTGCGGTCGAACGGTCAGATCTGGTGCCCACAACCATGGCCTCTCGCATCGTCAAGTAGAACGCGTCTGCAGTCACATTGCCGACGCCCGCGCCATAGCACACGCCAGGCCGACTAAATACTTGTTCCTTTCTCAAGGTGATCTGACCGTAAACGGGCTGACGGCGATGTAGGTAACGGCGATGTAGGTTTCGGTATTGTGGGAACTCGTGCTTTCCTACAATTCGCTGTGTCGTTTTCGTTCGATCCGTTCGCAGGTTGGAATTGTAGGAAAGTGTGGTTCGCGATTTCCTGCAATTTGGTTCCCAACACCACCGTTAAGCAACATCGCCGTTCGCCCAGCCTTGGTCTGAGTTTTGAAGCTGATGGGGCTCTGGTGATCCACAGGCCGAAGCAGGCTGCCCTCGTAATCATTGCATTCTTGTCAGTGCACGCCGGTCGTTGAAAGCAAGTAGTTTTGGCCTCCCATTTCCCAATCTACTTCAGGCGACTTCCTGCTTCAAGGATCGAGTGGTGCTCTGTTCTTCTTCGTCTTCAGGGGGCGGGCGAGGGCCCGGTCTGCAACGCCTTCCTACTTTATGGTTCTACCCACTTCTTCCGACCAGTGTGTGCCTGGACACGGGCTCCAGGCTTCTTCGTGGAGTCCCCCCCTGCGGCGCCGACCCAGTGCGCGGAGCGCGCCGGCAGCGTGAGTTGTTTTGGCAGGTCCTTTATCTTTTGTCACGGATGCATGGTGTGTCAGCTCTTTTTCGAATCTCGTAGTATTGGTAATCCTGGTGATCCGTCTACTGCGGTGATCTCGTATCGTGTGGCCATGCCAGTAACGATCGCCAACGGTGGTGCTTGCCAGCAGCGCGACCAGCGGCTGCCGAAGCACCTCTTTGCCGACCCCTTCTTCAAGTTACGGGTTGAGGGAGTGGTCTCTCTCCTTGGGCGGAGCACTTCAACGATGCGTTCAGGGAGGCGGCTGGAGAGACCAGGGCATGCTCTTCATCCACCGGCCATCCAGCGATGGCCTTGCGCTCCTCGTGGCAAGAGGCCGTGCTCGAGCTGTCTGGCGCCAGGGCGCTCAGCTTGCAAAATTGCTGATTTCCACAAGTATCTGGGCTGCTGATATGCTGGGGGTGGACCTACATGGAGTCCGACTTCGGGATGCTAATTTTTTTCGCGCATGGTCGGATGGTGGCCGCGTGTGGGCACTGGGACAAGAGATTGAGAGGCCGCCGTCATCGTCGCTATCTCCGCCCCGTGGGCGCGCTTCCCCGTTGAAAATTGAAAGCAATTGGAAGGACATGCTAGTGCATGGCCGCCCTTCTCGGAGCGACATACTCTCGGCACCGTCCAGTCCGACGTGGGGGGGTGTTGGGCCCAGCGGGGACATGGGCCCATTTCCGTCTCACAAGGGCGACGCTCTGGCTTCGGGCTGGGCCCTCTTGGCTTTTTAAATAATCCATTCGCATCGTCTGCCGCCGAGAGGTGCGTCGATGTTCAGTTGGTGGTTCCACGAGGTCTGCGCCTCGCTCCGCGCAGCAAAGCTAGAGTTCGGAAGGCTGCTTGGAGATGGCCCGTCGCCCGGAACCAAGGGGGGGCTGTCTCCCTGATGCCGCCTGGTTTCAGTCGGAGGTCTGCGCGGGCGTCCTATGCTCTACTCTGGATTGGCCGCTGCGCGACCGATCCCTTTTTGATTCAGCTAGTGTTGCATTGCAAGCGCGTCTCCCGAAAGATACGGAGGCGTCTGATGAGGAGTCTGGAACGTGCCCTCGTTCTACAGACAAGTTTAGTGTCTTGGGGCTCAGGAGCACCGACGTCAAGATATTCGCGAGTGCCCTCGAAATGTCCCCTCAAGCCCTACCGCCCAGGCCATCGCCACTGAGCCCCAGCGCGGCCCCGTCGCGGGCAGGAGCTTTGGGTTCAGCATCTGAGAGGTCGACGGCTTCAGTCGAGTCGCCTCTGCCCGCCCTCTGGCCATGGAAGTGCGCCCGCTCCCCTCCCCCTCTCGTTCGATCGCGACCAGGCGTTCCCTGGCCCCTCGTCGGAATGCCTCATAATCTTGCTTAGTCGTTGCAGGCCCCCCCGAGAGGTCTTCGGGTTGCTTGAGTGGTTTGCTCGGCCATGCAAGGTGTTGCGCCTCATCGAGGCGCCCTTCCGCGCGTCTTCTGGGTTCGCTCTGATCCTTCAGGACCGCGGCGTCTGTGGGCCCACTGTTGTTTCTGTGGATCTCGGGGTTCATCTTGAAAGGAAAGGCCGCGGTCTTACACGCGCGTGCGCCGACGACATCAGGGCAGTGTTGTTTGAGGCTAGGGATCTTCCCGCGTGCTTCGGAGGGACTCATGCGTCGGAACTGGTTGCCAGTCTTATGCTCAAGCTCGCTAAATCTTTTGTCGCGCCAATTGCTGGGAAGTCCTCTGGCGGGCTCGCCGCCACCGCCGCCCGTCAGTACATCCGCCGCCGTGCTTCGAGCTGCTTCCCATTCGGTATAGCTCCTCACCTCTCGTGCCTGGGCCTTTTTTCCTGGGCCCGTCCGTGGCCCCAGTGCTCTTAGAAGATGGCGCCTCTGCTGAAGTCCACGGTGAGGCGCCGGCTCCTCGGGCCTGGTGCTGCCCCTCTCAGTGTCAGTGGCATCCCTCCTCGTTCCCGCTGTGTTTCAGCGTTGTCCCATGTGGCCAAGTTCGCTCCGTTGCCGCCGGGGCTGATCCTGTACGGTGGGGGCGTTCGTTAAGGAATGCGCCCCGGGGGCTTCAGACCCTGGAGGATTCCTTATCTGATGAGGGCGGTGGTGATATCCATTGACAATCCACGATTGGAGTTCCACTGGCTTCCAGACCCTGGATTCCTTATCGAAGGTTTCCTTATCCAATGCCCCCACCGTATAAGATGGGCCTCCTGGCTCGGGTCTCTCTGGCTCCAGTGGGCGTGCTCCCTGCGCGTGGGCGGGCAGCGGTTGCTGCTTGGGGCGGCGTCAGCGCTCCGCTGCTCCCGCCCGCGTGCAACGCCGCCTTTGCTCGAGCAGCTCTTGTGACATTCCCGCGTCATCGAGATCTCCAGTCGCCGACTTGTTATGCAACCAAGCAATGAAACCTCGGAGTGCCCAATGGTCTCTAGGATGGTGCCCCGCTCTCTCTGTTCTTGCTGGGCGTCTTCCGGATCGGTTCAAGCTTGGGGATGCATCATTGGTCGCATCCCCCTCTCCCTGCTGGCGGGGCTCATGGCACCTGCGTCGCCGAGTCCATGCAGGCACGCGTTGGCGCCATCCGCGAGGAGCTGGGTACTGCGGGGCGGACGCCTCGTCATGCGTATTTCGGCAGCTGGCAGCCCCTTCTTCATCGAGTTCACTGCGGGGGCGATTCAAGCACTGCTGTCTCTTATCCCCTGCAGCTGCGCCATGCCTGTGATCAGGTCGCGCGTCTCCAGATGGCTGACCAGCTACCGGATCCTCTACATACGGGGCAAGTGACTTTGTTTTTTGTTGATGTCGAAGGTGCCCCGACCGCCTATCTCATTATGCCTGCATGTGTGTTTCTGTGTATCTTTCTCTGGAACGTGCCTTACCGAACATGCTAGCTGAAATATTGGGCCTCTCCAAACCGTCGTGCGCGCGGATTGAAGGAACGGCCGTGGCCTACAACGCATGCCATGATGTCCGTATTCAGAATATGGTGACACCAGCGTTGCTACTGTCTGCGCCCAAAGCTGCGAAACGTGGACTTTCAGGGCTCGTCCTGATGCTCGCCTGAAGGATAAGTGGCAGGCTCCGCCTGCCTGTGTGCTGCTGCCTTGCTTGCCTCACCGGATTTCGATCGCTCTGCTCGCTTGCCGCCCTCCGAGTAGTTCCTTTGTCCTCGTCCCCGTCCTCTCATGCTTCGGGCCCCATTGGCTGACGCTCCGGACTCTCGCGTTCCGTTGACGCCTCCCAGCTCTGCTCAGATGCTCGCGCAGATAAGGCTGAGCCCAGGAGAGGGCTCCATCGCTCCCATGGAGATTGCTACGCCAGCACTTTGCCGCTCCCACGCATAGGCCCGCTCGCCTCTTCCGCACGGCTCACAACTGTTCTCTCCCACCGCTCTGGCCACTCTCAGCAGCCCATGTCGTGCCTCCGCCTCGTTTTCGCTCGTGAAGTCGGCTTCGGAGGATACCACAGGCGGGGATGAAGACCTTATCCCCGCCAGCTAAGCGCAAGCCTACCCTGGCCGACAGGTGGAGGATGCTTCGGACCTCCCGATCTCGTAGCGGGTTTGAGGTGCACCCGTCGCGTGACGCTGCTCCCTCGGAGTCGGAGGATATCCTACTCCCTGTCGTGCTGGCCTCGGAGCTGTACTCCCACTTCTTGTCCTTCGTTCCATTGAGCCCGCTGCTCTTGCCTGATGACGCCCCTCCTGCTCCTCTCTCCTCGGCTGCATTATTCGCTGTTGCTTGTCCTGCGATCCAGGAGCTTCATTTTACGGCCTGAGCTACCGATACCCCTCTTGTCCGCTTTTCCGTTTGGTGAGCCCTCGCTGCCTCTGCGTGCGGCTGTCGCTCCTTCTTCTCTTCCCCGCACCCCGCTGGGGAAATAATGTGTGCAGCAACTTCTTCGACAGGCGGCCCGCGGCCGCTGCCTCCCCTGATTCAGAGGGTCGAGGAGTACGGAGGGACGAACTCGTCCTCCACGCCGTGCTCCTCCTCCTCTCCCCCCAAGGGGCTCGGGGTGCCCACTGAGCGAAGAATCTGCAGGTGATGACGGGCCAGGCTCGCCCCCGCTGTCGCCGCCACCGCGTGAACTGCTGCCCAGGCCTCCGCTGCCCGCAAGGGGCTCAAGGCCTGCGTCCTCGTGTCTTCTCCATTACTTCCGCGGGATTTCCCCCCCTTCCCTCCCGGCCCTTCTCGCCGCCTGAGTGCCCAATCCGCACCGCAGTAGCCCTGCCGTAGCCTCGACACGAACTTAGACCCAAAGCGCCACTGATCCCAATGTCTTCGCCACTGGTCTTCCCTGCCCGTGGCGCGCGGCGCGAAGACCTCGCCACGCAGATCGGCACGGGAACAAACGGATGCCTTGCTGTCGGCCAGGTGTGAGCGGGAGGGCGAGGCAGCTTTTCGGCGTGGTCTGTGCGGAGCGGGCGGTGAAGCCCGCTGCATCAGCCAACCGATTCTTACCGCGCGGCCTTTTCGAGCTGGTATGGGCCACGTTTCTGCACGTTTGAGGCGACGCTCTTGTCTGGTTTTCGTGCATTGGTCGTGAAGCCGGGGGTCCAGGAGTGGTGCAATGTGCTTTGGCGATGGCGAGCGTGCGCGCCAGTCGCGTAATTTCCTCGCGTGTGTGCGTCTCTCTCAATAACGCAGCGTGCGCTGAAGCGGGGGATGTAAGTGGAATGCTGCTGCTGCTGCTGCTGCAAGTGTTGCGGCGTCCCGCGATGGCGATTTGTGGCCTAGATTTGCGCGCGGGTGGGTCTGATTAGCGCGACGCTGGGTACGACCACGACTTTTACGACGAGTATGTCAAGTTCTTGTGTCGCGAGGAGCTGCCCAAGACTTTTGCGAAGATTCGCGCAGGGACGTGGTCGGCCTGCCCGCGCTGCCCCGAGGGCAGGAGATCCTCTTCCTCTTCTTCTCCCGCTCCACCCCCTCCCGCTCCCCCCGTCGCCTTCCCCTTCTGCCTCCTGCTTTTCCGCCCTCAGCCTCCTCCTTCCCCGTTCCCCTCAGTCCCCCACTCTCTCTCCTGCTCGCCCCCCGCCTCTTTCTCCCCGTCCTCCCGCTCGTGCCCCCCCTTCCCTTGCCCCTGCTCCCCCGCCTCGTCGCCGCCCGTTTCGTCGTACCATCCTTCCGTTGCGCCTGGTGGTGCTAGTTCTGTCGTTGTTCGTCTCGTTTTGGGGGTCTTTCCCGGGGGCCTTCTGGGTACGTGTCAGTACTGTATTCTTATTTTCATTACTCCGGCTCCCCCCTCGAGTTGTATTCCCCGCCCCCCCTACTACGCTGCACCGCCTGCTTTCTCGCACGTCGTTATCATTCTCTCCTTTGCCTTCGGGAGCTCCTCGGTTTTCGGGCTCCTCTTCCACCCTCTCCGTCTCCCCCTCTTTTTTATTATTTTACTTTTCTTCCACCTCCTCTTCCACATCCTCCACCACGTAATGGGATATGATCGCTCCTCCTCCTCTTCTTCCTTCTCTTGTTTCCTCCTCGTCCGCCTGCCTGTGCCCTCGTCTTCGTCTTCCCCCTCGTCCTTGCCCTCCCCTCCTCACATGCCCCTCCTCATCCGTACAATCCGTTTTCTCCTCCTCTACCTCCTGGGCTTGCTCGAAGGCGGAGTGTGCCTGGTGGGTTGCCCCCTTCCCCCCTTTATGGGCAAAGTTGCCATGCGTGTTCTCGTCGTTCGCGGCCGCCTTTGGGAGAGGGGGCTTCTACCCAGCAGCCAAAAGCCTCGAAGCCGATCCTCCGAGAACCCACGTTTGCTCAGGACAGAGGGGGGATGAAAGGAGGGAACGGGAAGAGCACCACAAGGAGCAAGAAGGAAAGCGGGGGAGAGGGGGGGAGGAGGAAGAGGAGGAGGAGGAGCAGGAGGAGGAGGAGGAGCAGGAGGAGGAGGAGGAGCAGGAGGAGGAGGAGGAGGAAGAGGAGGGGAGGAGGGCGGATGAGGAGGGGGAGCAGGAGTTCGAGGAGGAAGTGGCGGACAGGTGCGAGCCCTACCAGCTGCCGCCAGTTGACGGCCCGCCCCTGGGCTCGCTCCATTGTTTTCACCGCGAGGCCGCGGGGTTCGGCGCTGTCAGCCCGGACTTCCGAATGTTCACCAAGGCCAGGGGGAAGACACTTCGAACTTCCATCGAACTTCGCCTTTGTTTAAACTTCTGCCCCCCGCTTCCACTGCTGCCACCCTCCAATGATGATCGGGGGCCCCTGGGCAAGGGATCGCAATGTTTCCCTGGTTCTCTTGTCTCTCTCTCTCTCTCTGACTCCCTCAATGGCTTCCTCATTTCGTTTCCTCCCTATCTCTCTCTTCTCTCTCTTTATGTTTCTTCTCTGTTTCCCATCTCTTAGCATGGGGCGTTAGTTATTAATTCGACGGCTCCTATAATGTCACCTCCTTCTCTTCCTTCTCTTCCTCAACCAGAGTGACCCACCCACACTCAGACCCACTCATACTCAGTCATACTCAGACTCACACACTCAGACTCGCTCGTACTCTGATCAGACTCATTCACAGTCATATTCGCTCATATCCAACCTCACTCACAGTCATATTCATTACGCTCAGATGCAATCACACTCGGACTCGCTCACATCTGGATTCACTCACATGCTTTTCATGTTCAGACTCAGACCCACTCATATTGATTTGTGGTCCAGTGCTCACCGCGGTATAACACGGGAAGGATTTGGGCATCCCAAGGGGGTGCCGCCAGGGGTAGGGGCACTCGATTTGCGTTCAGATTGCGGGGATGACCCAGGCGTTTTGCTTGTTGGCGTGCCCAACACTTTTTGCTTTTGGCGGAGATTCTGAGGATGTCTCGGGCGAGGCGCTGGTTTCAGCACTTCTAAGGGAGAGCGCCATTCAAGATTCGCGCTCATATTGGGGGGATTTCTGAGACGGTTTGCCTGTTTGCGTGCCCAGCGTCTTTTGTTTTCAAAGCAAACGGTGAGGATGTCGCAGGCAGCTTGTCTGTTTCTGCCCCCCCAGACTTTTCTCTTGTGGTGGTCCAATGCTCACCGCGATATAGCAAGCGTGGCGCGCGGGCACCCCAAGGAGGGGGAGTCCACTGGCGGCGCCTCGGGCGCCGCCCCTGGCGCGCTCTTCGCGACACGGGGTCCAGCGCCGATCCAAGCAATCTGCGCGGATTTCCCAATGTTTGTGCAGTTGTTTGGCCTCTGTAGGAAAGGCGGGGCGATGGTTGCCGAGCTCGGGGAAGATTGGGGAAAAGGCGTCGGCCGCAGATGCCCCCAAGCCTGCCGACAGACGCGCCGTGCGACTTTGGATTTGCCTCCGAACTCCGAGGTTCGCCTTCCCGAGGCGCTCTGCTGTGGTCCGCGCCTGGTCCGCGCCCTGTCTCGATGAAAGAAGAGTGGGAGGAGGAGGGGGAGGAGGAAAGGGAGGAGGAGGAGGGGGAGTTGGATGGGGGACCATGGTAAACCCACGATTCATCAACGATATTTCAATACGTCCTCCTTCCGAGTTTCCTCTTCATCGGTTCCTGCAAGGGTTCATTTTCACGGAGGGAAGTGCCCTGTTGGAATACAACAGTTGGACAATCCTGAACTATGTCAAAGCAGCATTCCTGGGACGTCAACGCAGTTAATCACCTTTCTTGGTGATCCTGAATCGTGCCATAATGCCATTCCTGGGATTTCGACATCGCGAATCAACGTAGCTTTTGCGCCCTGACAGTCCGAGATCGTTCCGAAACGCCGTTTTTAGGACGGGAGCCATGGGAATCCTTGAACTTCTTGTAAACTGTTAATACGATTGCGCGGCACTCAGGCGAGAGCCACATTTCAAACAGGAGCCGCCCTCCATCCGTGAAGCTCTTGCAAGTTTGTTAAGTCGAAGATGCCTGGCGCTGAAGCGAGAGCCACATTTTGAAAGCGGATCGTCTTCCATCCGTAAAGCGGTTGCAAATGTTCAGCACGAATGTGTACGGCATTGAAACGATAGTCACATCTTGGAAGCGAAGCGCCCTCCATCCGAACACAAACACATGTGCGCGGCGCTCAGGCGAGAGCCACGTTCTGAAAGCGGTCCGCCCTCCATCCCTGAAGCTCCTTCCATTTGTGAAACGAATGGGCGTGGCGCTGAGGCGAGAGCCACATTTTGGAAGCCGCCCGCCATCCATCCTTGAAACCCGTGTAACTTTTCATTCAGCTTGAGGATCATAGCTGGTGAGGAAGTCCCCCGCGAAACGCCCAGCCCGCCCTACCGACACGCCTAGGGGTGCGACAGGGAGGAGGAGGAGCAGGAGGAGGAGCAGGAGGAGGAGGGGGAGGAGGAGGGGGAGGAGGAGGGGAGGGAGGGAGGGAGGGAGGGAACGGATCAGAAGGATGATGAGAAGAGGATGCCCCTGACGCTAGTCGACCCCCCGCTCCTCTGTTCTTCTGTTCTCCTCCTTTGCCGTTGCCTTTCCCAATCGCATGCTTCGTAATTGCTCTCCCACCCCATCGCCCTTCGTACCCTGTCCCGCTCCTTCGCTCCCTCTCCTCTCGTATCTTTCCGACCCCTCCTGTCCCTCCTATCCGTCCTATACCTCCTGTCCCTCCTATCCCTCCTATCCCTCCCCTCCCTCCTATCCCTCCCTCCTCTCCCTCCTGTCCCTCCTATCCCTCCTGTCCCTCATATCCCTCCTATCCTACTACTCTCCTCTCTCTCCTGGTGATGTCCGGGAAATGTTCGGCCCCCCTCCGCGTCCGGAAACGGGTTTTCGATTGTTCCCCACATGTTTCGTGGGGTTATGGTTTTCTTCCCTGCCGCGTCGCATTCGCGACGCTCACTCACCTCCCTCTTCCCCTCCTCCCTCTTCCTCTCCTCACCCACATGTAACACCTGCACGGCACGTGCATGAGATACGCGTCTACATACAGCCGCACGCATGCACACACTCGCACACTTTTGATCCGCGGGTCGAGAGCGCACCTCTTCCGGTCGAAGCTAAGCGGGCCGCGCGAAGCTTGAATTAGGCAAAGAAGAGGAGGGAGGAAGCGGCGGAGCCTCAGAGCGAGGCCGAGAGGAGGCATAGCCTCGGATACAGGCGGTGCCGAAGCCGAAGTGCTTGCAAAGGGACGCCTTCGGCAGGAGCCCGGTGGCGAAGTACCGGAGAAGAGCAAAATGCTACCGTAGGTGTTATTGCCGTCAACGTTTGTTTAACACCAGCCTCGGGTCAGCGGCGGGAGATGACGCGCCTTTCAACCAAGCTGCATCAGGAATCAGGGAAGACGAGAGGACGATACGAGACGAAGTGCAACGTTGTGCCGCCGTCCAGGTATCAGGAAGGACTTCGGGCCGTAGTGGTTCATGGTGCCACCGGTCCAGGAGACGAGTACCGCAGAGCCAAGAGGCGCGGCAGTCAGGACGTGCGGGACTTGCCGTCTGCGACGACCGGCAGGGTGCCGGAGCAGGTACAGGGAAACAGGACCTGCGCGTGCGAGCGCCGGCACCGGGCCGAAGCCGCGCTGTGCCGGGCGCGGCCGCCATGGCGGCGGGAGGGGGGGGGGGTAGCTGGCGGGGGAAGGGAGAAGCGGGCAGGAAGGGGAGAGGCCAGCCAGGCTGGCCTGCCAGCGCCGCGGAAACCCCGCGCCGGCACCCGGGCGGCCCCACCACTTGCGGAATCAGGAGGGACTATAGCCGTCCTTAAAATATCAGGTGTGAAGGAGGGAGGGAAGAGGGGAGACAGGGCCAGGCGTTGTAGAAGGCGACGAACAGGTCGTAATTACCCGAAGAAGAACGCCAAGAGACCTTGCCAGGGACAGGAGGGGTGGTCAGGGCAGGGCGCCCAAGGCCGCGAGGTCAATCAGGAGCGTTCGAGACAAGTCTGCGCCGGGGGCGCTGCATTCTGGTCCAGTTGTCCGCGGACCCAGAACTCCGGGACGGTCTGTCCCCGCGCCCTTCGCTTTTGGCCACCTCCCGCTTCCGCTGGAACTCCTGAAACAGGGCGTTCTCGCGGTCCCAGTCGATGTAGACGCCCACAGTCGAGGACCAGGTGCCCACATCGTGGCGGCTTCGTGCCATGTCGTCCAGGAAGCGGTCGATCATGCTGGGCTGCCAGCAGGATGGGTCAAACTTGACCGTGTCCTTGCTCTTGCCCTTGTCGTGGCCCACGTGCCTACACCAGGAGTGCCAGGCTGCGGCGAAGCAGAAGCCTCCCTCGCCCTTCAGCCTTTTCAGGTGGGTGGTCGCCGTCTCGTCCGGGCGCCTCGGCCACCTGACGCGGCGCTCTTCTCAGGGGCGGCTGTGGTCAGGGCGGCGGCGATCGTCTCTGTTGTGCTCAGGGTGGCGGTGATCGTCGCATCGGTGCGAGGAGCCCCCACCTCCGCTCCTGTCACGATCGCGGTCTCGCTCGCGGTCGCGCTCTCTGGCCCACTCCCTGTCGCTGGTGTCCCTGGACGAGCGCCGTCCTGTCGTGCTCTCATACCGGTCCCAGGGTCCCGGCTCACCGCCCTTGCCGCGCCCGCGGCCGCACCCATGCGGAGGACGGGGGTCGGATGCGGTGCGCCCGGCCCCGGCTGTCACAGTCCGGTGGGGTGTGCGCGGGGCGCGGGTGTCGGCGTCGGCCGCCGCTGGTGCGTCCTGCGCCGGAGTCTCGCCGGTGGAGCGGACCTGGCGCTGCGTGGCAGGGCCACGGTCAGGGCTGTTGCGCCGAACTTTTCGGGGGCCCGTGTCAAAGTGGACCTGCCGATGGGCTCCAGGGTCTGGGGAGGGTGAGATCGAGTGGACTGCGCCTGCGGCCTCTGCCAGCCGCTGAGCCTGGGCCTCGTCCTGGTCCATGGAGCTGTAGTCAGGGACCTCCTCCTTGGTGTGGTCGCCCGGCGGTTGCTCCTGTGTGCCCTGTGCGTCCGCGCCTGGAGCGAGGGACTGGGGCCAGGACGCGGGCCTGGACTTGGGCTGAGCCCCTTCCGCGGGCGTCGCGTCGGCCGTTTCAGGGTCGGCGCCGAGCCAGGAGCTGGCTGGGGCCGCTGCCGCCGGCGGTGCCTGCGCCTGGTCGGGGGCCTTATCGAGGAAGTCGGCAGCGCGGCCCGCCGCTTTGCCGCAAAGGATCTCGGCGCGCAGCGTCTTGGTCCGGGCTCTCCAGATCTCGAGCCACTCGTCGCCTATTTGGACGACCAGGAAGCGGTGCACGCCCTCCGCGCGGAACTGGGCGTCGAGGATCGGGCCGAAGACCGCCCCGTCCAGGGGCTGCGGGAACAGGAAATCGGTACTTTGCGCTCCTGCAAACCACCTGGCCCGGGCGTCGGTGAGGTCGCTCCGGATGACCACGTAGTCGCCGTTCTCGATGTTTGGGTCGTCGGTCTTGATCTGGCGAGTGGGGGTCAGGAGGGGTGTGTCCGGGACTCGTCCTTGCCGTCGGTTGTGGTCGCGTCGCGTGCGCTCCAGGGCGGACCCAGGGATTGCGACCGCGGCCGGCGGGGACCCCGGGGACTTGGTCGCCGTGGGGCGCGTCCTGGGCGGGTGTGAGGCTGGTTCGCTGTCACTCGGCGTAGGCGGTGGCGACTCCGCCGCTGTCTGCGGGGCGGCCGCAGGGTCCGTGCGCTGCTCGGGAGCGCGCGTGGCGCAGAGAGGCTGCGAAGGCAGGGTCCTGGGCCGGTAGTAGGTGAGCGACCCCTTGCCCAGGGCCTTGACGTCGGCGGCCGCCACGAAGGCCTCCAGCACCGGTCGCGGGTAGGCCAGGGGCGAGGGGCCGAGCCTCATCCGCTTGGCGCGGATGTGCTGCTCCCAGCGCGCTCCCATATCGCCGCCGCCGTTGACTGCGTCCATCTCCAGGAAGCTGACCAGGTGCATGAGGGCGGCGCGGTCGTCGTCCCATTGTCCCTGCGGGGAGAAGGTGTCAGGGACGGATTCTCCGTAGACCAGGCCAAGGAACTCGTTGCAGGCTTCAGCGTCCCAACTGCTCTGGTCCAGGCTCTGCGCCCGCGAGCGCCCCGTCTCGGAGGCCTTCTGCGCGGCCCAGGTGGTCCACTGCCGGTGGTGCTGGGGGGCCAGGGTGATGTAGTGCCGTATGACCTCATGCTGCAGGCAGCCCGGGGCGACAATGTCGCGATCGGAAGCGAGGCCCGCAATGGGGCGGTCCGTCAGCTCGGGGCCGTTCGGCGGGCCCGCGGCCGGGAGCTTCAGGGTCTGGACGCGGGCCCTGGCGTCTTCAGGGTCGGCAGCGGCCTGCTTCGCGACGGGCTCGTGGAGCCGGCTGGGGACATGGTGCAGGCCGGGGGCCGCCGCCTCCCGCGCCAGGCACGGGCAGGCCTCCACCGCCTGCTGGCCCAGGTGCACGACGTGGGCTAGTAGCTGCTGTCGGTGCGCCAGGGGCGGGTAGCGCTGAGCGAGGGCGTGGTCAGCGCAGTACTGCTCCCAGCTGTTCTTCATGCCGCCGTGGGCGAGCACACACTCGCACACACACACACACACACACACACACACACACACACACACACACACACACACACACACACACACACACACACACACACACACACACACACACACACACACACACACACACACACACACACACACACACACACACACACACACACACACACACACACACACGCGCACGCACACGCACGCACGCACGCACGCACGCACGCACGCACGCACGCACGCACGCACGCACGCACGCACGCACGCACGCACGCACGCACGCACGCACGCACCACGCACGCACGCACGCACGCACGCACGCACGCACGCACGCAGCACGCACGCGCGCGCACACACACACACACACACCCGCACGCGCACGCGCACGCGCACGCGCACGCGCACACGCGCACGCGCACGCACGCGCACGCGCACGCGCACGCGCACGCGCACGCGCACGCGCACGCGCACGCGCACACGCACACGCACACGCACACGCACACGCACACGCACACGCACACGCACACGCACACGCACACGCACACGCACACGCACACGCACACGCACACGCACACACACACCATAACAAACTAGTGCACGCCTGGCGTGTTCACTGCATCATACACCCACGACTGCATCATGGGCACACACACATGAGGCACGCGTCCCGATACGGCCGCACACGCATCATACACGTACGAATTACATGTCATATACATGACGTGCGTGTAGGATTCGCAGTGCATGGCAGGAGGCCCTATGTCATGTGGGCCATGGCGCAGGGCACGGCAGGCGTGGCACTTTCTCGTCACCAGAGGGGGTGCGCAGGGGGTGGTCTTTGAGCGCGGTCGCTATCCGAGCCGGTCGTCCAGGGCATAGCAGGCGTAGCACTTTCTCGACACCAGAGGGGGTGCGCAGAGGGTGGTCCCTCAGCACGGTCTCTATACGCGGCCATGTCACAGGGCCTAGCAGGCGTGGCATTATCTCGACACCAGATCGGGGTGCGCAGGGGGTGGTCCCGCACCGCGGTCCCTGTACGCGCCAACGTCGCAGGACCCAGCAGGCGTGGCACTTTCTCGACGCCAAAGGGGGTGCGCAGGGGGTGGTCCCGCACCGCGGTTTCCATACGCGCCAATGACGCAGGGCTTAGCGGGCGTGGCATTTTCTCGACACCAGATGGGGGTGCGCAGGGGGTGGTCCCTCACCGCGGTCTCTATACGCGCCCAGGGTCTAGCAGGCGTGGCATTTTCTCGACGCCAATGGGGGTGCGCAGGGGTGGTCCCTCAGCGCGGTCTCTATACGCGCCAATGTCGCAGGGCCTAGCAGGCGTAGCACTTTTTCGACACCAGAGGCGGTGCGCAGGGAGTTGTCCCTCAGCGCGGTCTCTATACGCGCCCATGTCACAGGGCCTAACAGGCGTGGCATTTTCTTGACACCAGAAGGGGGTGCGCAGGGGGTGGTCCCTCACCGCGTTTTCTATACGCGCCAATGCCGCAGGGCTTAGGAGGCGTGGCATTTCTCAACACCAGATCGGGGTGCGTAGGGGGTGGTCCCTCAGCGCGGTCTCTATACGCGCCAATGTCGCAGGGCCTAGCAGGCGTAGCACTTTCTCGACACCAGAGGCGGTTCGCAGGGGGTGGTCCCTCAGCGCGGTCTCTATGCGCGCCCATGTCACAGAGCCTAGCAGGCGCGGCATTTTCTTGACACCAGAGGGGGTGCGCAGGGGGTGGTCCCTCACCGCGTTTTCTATACGCGCCAATGCCGCAGGGCTTAGCGGCCGTGGCATTTTCTCGACACCAGATCGGGGTGCGCAGGGGGTGGTCCCGCACCGCGGTCCCTGTACGCGCCAACGTCGCAGGACCCAGCAGGCGTGGCACTTTCTCGACGCCAAAGGGGGGGGGCAGGGGGGGGTCCCGCACCGCGGTCTCTATACGCGCCCATGTCGCAGAGCCTAGCAGGCGTGGCACTTTCTCGACACCAGAGGCGGTGCGCAGGGGGTGGTCCCTCACCGCGGTTTCCATACGCGCCAATGTCGTGGAGCCTAGCAGGCGTGGCATTTTCTCGACACCGGAGGGGGTGCGCAGGGGGTCCCTCACCGCGTTTTCTGTACGCGCCAATGTCGTGGAGCCTAGCAGGCGTGGCATTTTCTCGACACCGGAGGGGGTGCGGAGGGGGTCCCTCACCGCGTTTTCTGTACGCGCCAATGTCGCAGGGCCTAGCATGCGTTGCATTTTCTCGACACCGGAAGGGGGTGCGCAGGGGGTGCGGTCGCTATCCGTTTCGGCCTCGCAAAGCGTGGCAGGCGTGGCACCCTCTCGGCGCCACAGGGGGTGCGCTGGGGGTGCGGTCGCTGTGCGTTTCGGGCTCGCAACGAGTGGCAGGCGTGGCACTTCCTCGACGCAACAGGGGGTGCGCTGGGGGTGTGGTCGCTATCCGTTTCGGCCTCGCAAGGCGTGGCAGGCGTGGCACCTTCTCGACGCCACAGGGGGTGCGCTGGGGGTGCGGTCGCTATCTGTTTCGGCGTCGCAAGGCGTGGCAGGCGTGGCACTTCCTCGGCACCACATGGGGTGCGCTGGGGGTGCGGTCGCTATGCGTTTCGGGCTCGCAACGAGTGGCAGGCGTGGCAACTTCTCGATGCCACAGGGGGTGCGCTGGGGGTGCGGTCACTATCCGCTTCGGCTTCGCAAAGCGTGGCAGGCGTTTCGGCGCCACAGGGGGTGCCCTGGGGGTGCGGTCGCTATGTCGCCATCCGTTTCGGCCTTGCAACTTTCCTTTTGACTGTCGTCACTAACGGTATCGACGGGGCAACGGCCACCAACATCATTCTCACGTGCTTCACTTTAGCTATCATCACTCCAACAATAATATCAGTCTGTGGGGTTCCTCGGCAGCGTATTTTTTCTGGGGGGGGGAATGCTGCTCTCGCTGAAGGGCTGGCTTCGTTTTCGGGCTACCGCTCGTTCCGAATCGTGCTCCCGCTGCGGCGCTGGCGTCATCATTTCCAGCGCCCTGCCACGTCATGATTTTCGGTCCTTACACATAGGCCCCAAAAGCTAGAAAATGCCCCCCGAAAGAACTATCGGAAGTCGCCTCGTTGGCTTTTTGGGTCGCAGAAGCCCTCCTTTGGGGCGTCGCCGCGCCATGCTATGTCAGGCTACGCGTCATCCGAATCTTGCTCCCGCTGCAGCGCTGGCCTCATTTCCGCGCTTCCCTCCCTCCGCCCCGACAAAGACGTCGAGAGGGGAGGACCAGGGGTGGGGCGCGCTCTCCGTGCCAGGGCCCGGCCTACGCGGGCCGGCTCAGCGTGGTGTCCGAGGGGGAGGTGCACATGGGCGGCGTGCACAGGTGCCCCAGCGCAGGAGGAGGAGGAGAAGGAGGAGCAGGAGAAGGAGGAGGAGGAGGAAGAAGAGGAGGAGGAGGAGGAGGTGGAAAAGGAGGAGGAGGAGGAGGAGAAGGAAGGAGGATGAGGACGAGGAGGAGGATGTGGAGGAGGAGGAGGAGGATGTGGATAGTTGAAGCAGGAGGAGAGGGAGGAGGAGGAGGAGGAGGAGGAGGAAGCGGAGGAGGAGGAAGAGGTGGAGGAGGATTTCCAGTGCAAACCCAGGGCTCAGAAACGATGTTGTGATAAACCCTCACTCTAAGTTCCTTCTTCATAGGTTCCTACGAGTAGTCGTTTTTACGCAGTCGCTCGAACATCCTGAACCGTCGCAGAACACATTCCTGAAACTTCAACGTCGCGAATCAACGTAACTGTCCACACGAGTCCTTGAGAGGGTGGTCAACTCTTAAGACGAGTATACGCGGAGCTCAGGCGAGCGCCACATAAAACAGATTGCCCTCTATACGTGAAGTTGTTGCATTTGTTAAGCTCGGTGATCATACATTGTGAGGAAGTCTCAGGCGAAACGCTCGGTCCGCCCTACTGACACGCTTCGGGGTGCCACAGGGAGGAGTTATTTGTAAGGAGACGGGATGGAGGAGCAGGAGAACGAGGAGGAGGAGGAGGAGACGGAGGAGGTGGAGGAGGAGAAGGTGAGGAGGAGGAGGAGGAGGAGGAGGAGGAGGAGGAGGAGCAGCTGGAGGAGGACGCCCACGACGTTCCGACGACCGCCCCCCCTCCCCCCGCCTCTTCCCTCCCCTCCGCCTCTTCCCTCCCCCCCGCCAGGCCGCCCTTGCATGCTGCTCCCTGTCTGCCCTGGTCCCGCCGCCCTTGGTATTTTCCAGCCGCTTTGGTGTTTTTCCCACCGACCTGGGTCAGGGGCCTCGGCTCGCAGGTCGCGTGGGGGACCCCTCTCACACGCCTGTCCCGGTGGACGCCCGCTGCAAAGGTCAGTGGGTGCCAGGGCTGCGGACGAGGAGCAGGAGGAGGATGAGGATGAGGATGAGGAGGAGCAGGAGCAGGAGCCTCGAGAGAGCAGGGGGAGGTCCACATGGGTGGCATGCACAGGTGCCCAGCGCTGCCTCACCCTTCAACCCTCCGGCCCCTGCTCCCTCCTCGCCAGAGATGCGAGGCTCCGAAACAAAAGTTGGAGCGGCTGGCTTTTGGCCGTTTTTGGCCTCCAGGGGCCCTCGCGGGGCCCGGGGCCGTCTAAAAACGACTCAGGACGAAAACCCAAAGCTAGGGAAGTGGTCCAGACCTCCGGTGGTCCACGCACCGAAAAATTGGAGCGCCTCGTTCTTGCGTCTTCCCTTCCCGCATCCCTCTCCTGCTCATCCCTTACCCCTCCTTTTATCTCTCCCCCTCTCTCACCCTCCCCACTTCTCCGCCCTAGCGGAGGGAGGAGATGTGGGGACGGGATGAATAAAGAAAAGTCTCTCTCTTTTCTCACTCCTCCCTCGTCCCTCCTGCTTCCCCCTCCTCCTTCCTGGGACCGTGCGAGACTCGTCGCTACCTGCGGTTCTCGCAGCGCGACGCGCAAGAGCAACCTGCCCGCCCAGATATCCAACTTTGGAGCTCAGAAGGAGGGAGGAGGGGAAGGATGGCCGGCGAAGCAGAATGATGATGAGGAGGAGGAAGGAGGAGGATGATGACGAGTAGGAGGAAGAGGAGGAGGAGGAGGAGGAGGAGGAGAAGGAGGAGGAGGAATGAGGATAAGGCCCTTGGGCGTCTGGATGTCAGCCACACTACTTGCTGAGCTGACCCCTGGGTGGGGATACGGATGCAGGCCCCCCGTCAATGATTGCGGCCGAGGGCTGCCTGGTGCGCGCGGCCCCCGACCCTGTGGTGGTGGGCCGCTGCACCGTAGCAGGGAGACCCTGCCCTGAAGAGCTGAATGGCGGACGCTGGCGGCCCTAGGAGTTCCCCGACTGGGACGAGCCCAAGGTCGTTGAGAGCACTCTCCCCCCCTCCCCCTCTCCCCACTCCTCCCACCACCCCTCGCTGCTGTCGGCACGATGCGGGAGCAACAGAAAAGATGGCCTGCTGCTGAACTGTGTGATGGAGCCCGCCTTCTGCTAATTTGCTACTCTCCGTCATATGTAGTAAGCGTCATTGGCAGGTCAGTGCTGGACGGGGGAGCTTCTGGCGCAGCCCGAGCGGGCTCGAAAGAAAAACAAAAGGGCAGGCTGCTGGCTGGATTCACTGCTCACGACATGCAACCCAGGCTCACCCCGCCTTCTCTGCGACCGATGGGTCACGGAGGCGGAGGTCCCCGCTCGGGCTCGGAGCTGTCGGTTCCGCTGGAATGCCTGACGGGGGTGGGGGCTGGAGCTGCAGCTGCGTCGGCAGCACCTTCACGTACGGCGTCCACCCCTGGATGCTCTTGCTGAGGCTTGGGCACTTGGGGCGTTGCTGCTTGCTGCTGTTGTGCAACTGCTGCAGGCTGTTGAGACCGCTCTGGTCCACCATGTTCACCTCATCGTTTCCCCAGCCGTGGTCGCTCTCCGTCCACTTGGTGTAGCACTCCTCGAGCTCGTCTATCTGGAGCCTCTCGTAGTCGAGCTCCAACGGGTTGGCCCTTTGCGAAGCCTACCCTGGCTGCCGAGGATGATCTCGACGCCGCGGCAGTGCTCAATGGCCTTGCTGTTCTCGTCAAGCTGCTGCCTGAGGAGCTCCGCCACGTGGGTGCGCTCTATCTCCTCGTACTGGTTCGGGCTCCCGCTGGCCGCGATCCTCGTGAGACTCATCGTGATGCGCTCCTTCTGCTTGTATATGCCGTAGAGGACAATGTGGTTGTGCTGGATGATGTCGTCGTGCTTCGCACTGGTGCGCTGCTGCGTTTTGTGGCGCGTCCCCAGGCGGTACTGCATGGTTCCGAAGACCTGATCGCCTGGTCCACCTCCGCGCTGTCTCCATCGCTGCCTCCTGCACTGGAGTGTGAGGCTCGGCCGCCGCGGACGCTGCCCCCAGCGGTTGGGCTGCGCTGCTGCGCCATGCCAACAGGCCGCGGTGTCGGTAGTAGCTCCAGCTAGTCCCGCGCGTGGGATGATGCCGTACGCTCTGATCGAGTCGAACGGGCTGCGGTGGGAGACGTACCTGGTAGTGGTGGAGTCGGCGCCTGGCGCCTTGTTCCTGGCCTGGCCTGGCTGTTACCTGAGCAGGGGGACGCAACATAGTAGGAGGGAGCAGGCGTGTGTCCGTAGTTGTCTCCGTGGCTGTGGGGGAAAGCGGAGGGTCGGGGTAATGCTGAGAATCCCAGCCGTTCCAACTCTTGGTACGTAATGTCCTGGTTTGGTCCTGGTTCGGCTTTTCTCTTGTTTCCTCCTGAGGCTCCGTAGTGGTGAGTGCCTGTGAGGCCCATTATGGTTTCCCCTCTGGTGGGTCGAGTAAATCACCGATGCCGGTCCGCAGTCGTCACATTGGTGGGTTCCATACGTAGTAGGTCCGCTCGCACTCGAACATACTCTGCTGTCGTGAGGTCCTTTCTCCAGTAGCTGTCTGTCTAGTCCTGCAACGGAGGCCAATGTGCCTGGTAGTGGTGGAGGTGGGTGGTTAGACCGTAGATGTGATAGTAGGTTGGCTGATATTGTGGCCAACCTTATCTCATTGTTTTCCCATGGCCTGATAGTATTCCCAGGAACTTTGTTCCCGATAGTAAGTAGCCATGCGTAGTATTTCCGCCATGTGTCCCCCCCCAATCGTGACGCTTTGTCTCGTAATATCGCATATCGCTCGAGGTCGCTGCTGATCTGCATCGCAACTTTTTCCTCTCTGGTGTACGGCGGGACTGAGGGGGGCCTATCGCTGGATGGCCTTAGTCCCGTTGGTCCTGAGGAGGCGTTCGCGGGGCCCGCAACTTCTGGCGTCTGAGGACTGCTGGGCTTCTCTGTTGGCAGGCTCACTGTCCGCGGCGCCTGCTGAGCTGGGCCTCTGCTACCCTCTCTAGGCCCGTCTTCGGGCCTCCCGAGCGGCTCTTCTTGGCGCCCAGGATCGCGAGCACCAACCCGAGGGACTGCTTGAACATGTCCCCCTTGAAGCCTAGGATCCTCTCGCACTGGGCCTGGTCTAAGTTCTGCTCGAATAGTGCTGCCCTGAACGACGACGACGTCCTGTTCCTGTACATGACCTTGGCCTTGCGCGGCTCCGTCTCCATCTCCTCGTCCGACGGCTTGTAGGCCTCCTGAATCTTGCGCTGCAGGAAGACTTCCGTCACGAATGTCGGCCCCCATGGCTGGTCCAGCTGTTCCATGAACTCCGTGAGGGTCTTCGTCACGTGCTGCATCTGCTGGTCGTTGTCCTGCACTTTGGTCTTGAACGCCTCCACTATACCTTCCACAAAAGCAGCTGCGACGTGGCCGTGAGGAGGACCGTATCCGAGGCCTTTGCCCTTCGCCTTCACCTTTCTGCCGTACTCGCAGCCTGTCTCTATCGCTGCCCGGATCCATTCTTCCGCGAGGAGGGCCAGCCAGAACTCGCTGGTGAGGTGGGAGAGGGTGCGAATCTCTGCTGCGCTCTGCAGAGCCAGCCGCTGTAGTGCCCGTGTGCTGTCTCGTAGGTCTGCTTGCACTCCCTCTCCCCCCCCACCCGGGCCTCCGCCTTCTCCTGGGGGTCCGCGACCTCGTCCTCCTCCTCGGGCTCCTGGTGGGTTCGCCTGGCTGCCGCTGCCCTCGCCGCTGTTGGCCTGCTTCTGTGGTCGTAGTTCTTCTGGGCCTGACGGCGGTGGGCGCTTGACCCTCCCTTCCATCTGCTCGACCACGGCGTTTGAGGCTATGTGCAGCACCGCTTTTGCTGCTCGGATCTGTTCGGGGCCCGCGAGGTGCTCTCGTATATGCGCCTGGTATTCCTCTAGTATGTGAGCCTGATGGGTACACATTCTACATGTCGGTGTCCTGGGTTGTTGTATGGGGTGGGCCCACTTGGACCTGTCCTGGTGGCATAGCCCGTGCTTGTGGACCGATATCGTGGCATGGTCGATCGTTGCTTCCTGTCTACGAACGTATTCTAACACCACGGGCACTGGCTGTTGACTATTACTGCTGCAACAACTGGTCTAAGGTTGTGCACTTCCCGTCGGTGCCCTGCAAGGGTTGCGTAAGTTAGAAATCTCTGTCCACATGTAGTTTCCACTCCCTCTGTGTCCACATGTAGTGCACCAGTAAGGTCGTACTACGTCTTCCTCCTCTCCCCCTTCGGCCTCTGACCTTTTCCTCCCTCCTCGATCGTACGTCCCAGTTTCTTTCATAACTGTGCAACATTATGGGGTCTGTCTGTAACCACAGTTTTTGGTATGTGCCCCCCTGTCTCAAATATAGGCAGGTCTGAGTCTCGTTGTGCGTACCATCCCATCCCCGCGTCTCTCTCAAATAGTAGCTGCATGTCTGCTGCAAATTGTTGGGCACACAGAGTAGAATGTAGTCCAATCTAGTTCATGTCCGTAAGCTTCCTGGCCCCCGTGATACGTCTAGTCGGGAAGAGCCAAATACTGCAGCGAGCATTGCGCCGTGCCCCCGGGGACAATCCTGTGCCGTGGCCGTGTCTGGTATAGTTTGTACTTGGGTGATGTCGTCCATGAATGTATTGAGGCCGATGTCATGTGTATTACCTCCCACTGGGTCGTAGGTGTCGTGTATAGTCTGGTTTGGATCGCTTCCTCCCTGTGACCACCATTTGCTTATCGTAGATGCTGTACGCGTCGTTAAACTGTCGTGGGCAGAGAGGGAAGCCCATTTGTGCTCCCGTCGGGCTTTCCACTTTTACTTGGCCGTCTGCCGCCTCGAGCGACATGGTGGAGTGGTCAATGCCAGCCATTGCGTACCGTTGGTCTCGTCCGCGATCGTTTTGAAATGCAACCGCTTTTAGTAGTGTTCTGTTCGCGGCTGCAAAGGCGTTGGTACCGTCGTAGTTGTTGGTGATGGCGCTGATCCCTCCTTGTGCGGCCCTCCACTGGGCGCCTTGTGCAGACATAATGGGGTTCTCCGTGCACCTGTGTGGTAGTTCTCCCTGTGCCCATGGTGGGTGGTCGGTGGGGGGGGGGGCTCGTTGTTGTATCCCTGAGTGCCATGCCATTCCGAAGGGGTCGTAGACGTGTAGTACCCGCTTGCCCAGTAACGGAAAGGGCGAGGTGCGAGTGATGACGTTCTGGTGTGGGCGAAGCCCTAAAGGGAGGGGTTCCAGGGGAGGGGGGTACCGCGAACGAATGAGTGTTACTGGCCGTTTTCGGGTTTTCCCTCGGGCTTTTGCATGTTTTTTTCGGGTTCCCCCCCAAGACGGCCCAAGAGCGCTCCAAGAGAGCCCACGACCGCCCAAGACGGCCCAAGAGGTCCCCAAGAGGCCCCCAAGAGGCGCCCAAGAGGCGCCCAAGGGGCGTCCCAAGAGGGCCCCAAGATGGCAAAAGCATTGATTTTCCATAGGGAAGCTTATATTTTTTAGCATATACGGTCTTTCTGCTTTCACGGCGTTGACGACGGCCCAACAGGCCCCCAAGACCGCCCCAAGACGGCCCACGATGCTCCCAAGAGGCTCCCAAAACGGCCCTAGAGGGCCACAAGAGGGCCCCACGAGGGTCCAAGAGGCCAAGAGGCGCCCAAGACGGCCCAAGAGGGCCCCAAGACGGCCCCAAGAGGGGGACCACGAACCGAAAAGTTTAGCCTTTCGGCCCAAGACGTTCCCAGGAGGCCCCAAGAGCCCCCCAAGAAGCCCCAAGAGGCCCTCAAGAGCCGTCCCAGGACGCCACCAGGAGGCCAAAATCATTGATTTCCTGTGGGAGAATTTACATGTTTAGCATACAAGGCTTTTCGGCTTTCACGGCGTTGAAGATGTTCCAAGAGGCCCCAAAGACCGCCCCAAGACGGGCCAAGAGGCTCCCAAGAGGTTCCCAAAACGGCCCAAGAGGGCGCCAAGACGGCCCAAGAGGCGCCCAAGACGGCCCAAGAGGGCCCAAGACGGCCCCAAGAGGGGGACCACGAACCGAACAGTCTTAGCCTTTCGCCCCAAGAAGCTCCCAGGAGGCCCCCAGAGCCCCCCAAGAAGCCCCAAGAGGCCCCCAAGAGACCCCCAAAGGTGCTCGAAAAGGGCCGCAATAGGACTCCCAAGAAGGCCCAGAGAAGCCAAATAAAGAGCGATCGGTAGCGCAAAAAGCTCTTCACACCAAGGCTCCCAAGAGCAAATGGTGACGTAAACAAGCTGATTAGACCAAGGCTCCCAGCAGGGAGCGGTGACGTAACGAGTTCCTCACACCAATGCCCAGCCAAGGCTCAGGAACGGGCGGCAACGCAACAATCTCTGAACACCAAGGCTCCCAAGAGCGCGGGGTGACGTAACAAGCTCTGAACGCCAAGGCTCCCAGTACGAACGGTGGTATGAGTAATTTCGGTTTCTGTTTCTGAAGCGCTCTTTCCGTTTCTGTGCCGGGCCCAGATATGCCATCCTTGAGCGACGCCGATCTAACGGCGTAACCTGGCAGCTTCGACACTGTAGTAGGAACTGGTCGAGGTATTTCTTGCACTTGTGCTGGAACTCTTGTATCCTCGGCGCTCCTGATCCTGCGTAAGTCCCCCTGCCCACTCCGTACGGCCGTTGTTCCCACATGTCTGAATAGTTGTCGTCGTCCACTGGCCCTATTGCCTTGCCCAAAGCTGTACCCATAGTCCACCCCATTTGTTGTAGTACTTCCTTCCCTTTCTGGAACTTTCCCAGAGTGGTGTGATGCTCCTCCTCGTCTCCTCTCTTCTCTGCTGCTGCTATCCTTCGGAGGTCTATCTGATCGGATTCGTCGGTGTGGTTCCTAAGGTGGAGGGAGGGGTCAAGTAGTAGCCAGGTAAACTCTGTCAGTATCCACCATGCTGGCTATGCTCTTCGTTTGCACGCCCTCCGACAGTATCGTGACATCGCCTTTTTGTCATCCTCTACCTGGCCTCGTAGTTCGGTGTCTGTCGGTAGTCGCTCGATATTGTCGGAAACGTTTAGTGCACGCTCGGCTTGAACTTCGTCTCGGTCGATCGGTTGTGCTCCGAGTCCGCCCTCGAGCGCTGGTCGTCCCAGCTCTTCCAGCCAGTATTATTTTGACCAGCTTGTTTTGGGGTAAGGCGGTAACGCTTCTTCGGGCCTCTGCCGTTCCGCTGGTATTGTATTCTCAGTCGGTACATTTCTGCAAAATTCCTGCGGTCATAGGCCTCCCAGATGCGTTCTACTTACTTGGCCCTCCTTTCCTCCTCCACCTGTTTCCTAGCTTGTTTGAGTACGGCTCTGAATTCTTCGAGCTCGGCTTCTACTTCGCCGTATTCGTCGGCCATGGCTTCGTCGGTGAGTCGTTGTCGTATGCTCCTTCGTCGTCTTAGTAACTGGAGCCGAGTCGCTTTTGCTTTCTTCGTTAGCTCGTCTACTTCGTCCTGTCCCTTGTTCTTCACACATGTGGTAAGCATGGCCTGTCGTACTGCCCCCCCAGTAGGTCCCAGGTAGTGCCTGGGGTCGGTTCTGAAAGAGCCTCCTCGCACTTTTCCCTCCCCACTGCCTCTACCTCCTGGTCAATGGTAGTAAGGAGTTGCTCCCGCTTGTGTCCGGTGCGGAGACACTCCGTCAGTCCGTCTCTGCACAATCCTTGCTGTATACGGGGCCGAGTGGGGAAAGAGGAGGCGGCGGTCGATGCCTGTAGTGTGAGTCCTATGGGCAAGTGGTCTCGGTGTCCTCGCGCTTTTATCTTGTGGAGTCGTTTGCCTGATAGATGGAGTGCCGCGCATTGCTTTACAAGCCCTAATCCGCCAATCGGAGTAGCTATGTGGTCTACTCTGCTGGTGTGGCCCGAGTGTCCGTAGTATGTAGGTCCTACTTTGTAGCGAGTAGTGACTACACTGAGGTCGCTTGTCTGGCACACGTTTCTGTAGCTGGTGCCGTTGGCGTTCTCGATCTTCGGCTGCTGCCTGCCTATTGCGGGCCTTTGCTGCATACTATTGTACCGTCGTAGTCGCGCTGGCACCCTAAGTCACTGTTCACGTCTTCTCCCAATCTTACTGTTGTGCGACACCCTAGCTTGTCTGTGCGTTGTTCCATCCACCTAGTAATACTGTCTGCAAGTGTCGCGTAGTATGGGACGTGTGTAGGTGCGTAGTAGTGCACAAAAAAGGCGTAGTCGTACCCCCTGGTGGCGATTCGGACTCCTGAGACCCGTCCCTGGAGGTATGCTGGTGGGGTGTGTATTTTTCTGATGGCTCGCTCGTCTACCCTGTGACTGATTAGTCTGGCTGTCCCGCAGCTTTTGTTGACCCATGTGCCTTTCGGGCCCCAAGCTGTAGTACTACGTGTGAGGGTAGGTGTGTGCGCTGTATTGCCTCTGGCCCCGCCCATCTGCACGTACCACGTAGTTATATTATGTCCCAGCTGTGTAGTTCCGTACTAATGTCTTCGAGGCGTTCGTTGTTCCCCGCTTCCAGCGGATTGTAGTAGGAGATCCGCATGCTTGTCGGCCAGGTCAAGCGGTCGTCGCCATGAGTGCTCCCCAGTCCTCCCTGCTCCCGAGGCTAGTGGGTGTGGGGAGCGCAAGAATCGCTGCTGTACGATTGTACATGAGGTGCGGTCGGTATGCTTTTGACCCCTCAAACAGCGACTAGGAGGAAGAGGAGGAGGACATCGGTGGGCGAAGAGCGACGGAGGATAAGAAGAAGGATGAGAAGGAGGAGGAGGAGGAGGAGGAGGAGGAATGCAATGATGACAGCGATAAGAAACATCGGCTACGCCGTCCAGGTATCTCGTGCAGTTCACCAGCGGGGAACTCAGTAGAGCGGACGGCGTCGGCTTCGTGTTCGCCTCGCAGCTCCCGTGCCCGAAGAACATACAGAGGATATGCTCGATCTTCGTGAATCAGCGGGGCATGATCTGCATGAGGATATTCGGAGAGGTCATCAAGGCTCCAGCGCACGTGAAGCCTCTGAAGATCGGTGACTGGGTGGAGGTGACCATGGATCTCGAGAACCGCGTCTCGACCTTTAAGCTGTGGACGCAGGATCCCAACACCGGGTGGCCGGCGGCCTTCACGCCGCCTCGGTCCACGGCTGAGTTCCGCTTCAACAAAAAGTTCAACAGGGCTGGCCAGGCGGCCGACAAGCCGCTCCGGTTGAACGCGGGGTACTTGGCCTGCGTTGTTCAGAACGTCGATGTCACAGTTACTTTCGGCTCCTGAGCCCTGCTCTGTCTTTAGCGTCTGCGGCCTGGTGCTTGTAAATTGCTGTGCTAGCACAGAGCACGGCGCCGCATGTGTCTTGTACCCTCGTCCCCCGATCGCGGAAGGCCCCCTGGCACAGTTAGTGGGCGCAACTCATCGAGGCACCCCTGGCCAGAATCGGCTTGCGCATCACGGAAAAGTTGAGCCGCTCGTCGGCCTGCCCCGCGTGGCAACACCTTCAGCTATATTGTGGGCGTTGTGCTGGGGCGTGGACTGAGAAGAACGAGAGGCTGCATTCATAATGCCAGCACGACCCTGCATTCACCAGAGCATCCGGGCGGAAGGGCGTGGGAGGTGGAAGAGAAGAGTGAGTGAGGAGAAGTGGGCACACAGCCCAGCTCGAGAGCGTCTCTGGCATCAGCCTGAGGGGAGTCTCTTGCTCAAGAAGGTGCTGTGATGCGGTCGCGGACCTCCATGAGGATGTGGAGAGTCTGGGGCCCCTTCCTTCGTCTTTCAGCACTCCTCGGCCTTCTCTCCGCCCTTCTTTCATGGTTCATCCTTCGTGTTTCGTCCATCCTTCATTTCCCACATGTTTTCTTTTCCTCCATTAGTCTTTCTTTCTTTCTTTATTTCACGGTGACGGACAGAACTCCGGGAAACTACCCCTAATGCTATCGATAGGGAGCGGGTGAAATGTTGATAAGCAAGGAGACCCAATATTGCGCGGCGACAGTGAGAGAGAGAGCGGCGGCAGCGAGGACAAGCGGACGAGAGGACACGGCAAAGGCGAGGCAGCGAAGCGACAGCGGAACAACAATGAGGGAGCAGGGGAGGGAGGCAAGGGGAGCAAGCGAGAAACGAGGCAGCGGCAGCGGCAAAGACCAGAGGCCACTACAGTTTGTAATGGGCGCGGATTGGAATGGGCGCGGATCCAGGATCTGGCCTCCGCCGTCCAGGAATGTGCCAGAAGAACCTCTCCGATCGGCTGCCGTTTGCCCTGCGTCCCGGTCAGCTCGCCAAGCGTGCCCGTGCTCTTGGTCTTCCCACTCTACGATGTTGCTGGTGCGACTGTGCACAAGTCCTTCTCGCAAGCGTTGCGAAAAGCTTGATATTGTCTTTTACTTGCATTGTATTCTCATGTTCCTCCTCCCTTCCTAGCTCCCTTCTCTCTCCCTTCTAGCTCTTCCCCCTGCATTCCCCATCATTCTTATTACACCCTAGGAGGCCTCCATCCTCTTTCCCCAGGGCCCCCTTCTTCTCACTTCTGCTTCCAAGCTGGTTATCCCCATGATCCGACTCTTTCTCGTCACTTCTCTCACCCATCCAGGGCTGTGACCCTTCTCCCGCACGGCCTGCCTTGTCGTCGTCGCGAGGCCGCCCCCCCTGGGTTGCCATGACTTGCCCCGCTGGCGCTGGGCACCTTGTGTGGGCCCCAGCGTGCGCCGCGGCAGCAGACTTCGTCGATTGTATGGTTGACTTTACGTAATCAGGGGTCAAAGATCGTCCCCCTGACCTCTCCTGGGGTGCGTTCTGAGGCTGGTCCAGGAAGATCAGATCAGAGACCGCCCTGAAAACGAACCTCGATTCTCGAAGCCCGAAGCATGCTCACCTCTGCTGTCTTTCGCCCACTCGCGCCCGCGCGTCGGCCGTTGCTCCTGCGGCTCTGCAGCGTTGTACAGCCGGAGCCCCTTCTCCCGGATGCTTGCACGGGGCCGGCATGCCGCCCGACAGCGGGGTCGTCAAGAGGAGCGCCCGTACAGCCTCTGGTCAGCATCACCTGACCGATCCCCATCCCCACCGGGCCGTGGCACCTTTCGGTCAGGATTTCTACCTAACAGCGAAGACTGATAGGTTTCTAATGGTTTCAAAAGAAAGCATTATGACTCCCCAGGGGGGTCCGGGCAGGATCCGGGGAGAATCCGCGGAAGTCGTTTTAAGCAAACAGTTACACACTTTGTGGTCTCCGAGGTCCCAGAACTCCATTCCCGGGCCACATTCAGAATGCCCAGAGCCAACTGTAGGCCACTTCGTGTTCTTCGAGTTCCCAGAACTCCATTCCCGGGCCACATTCTGAATGCCCGGAGCCAACTGTAGGCCACTTCGTGCTCTTCGAGTTTCCAGAACTCCAGTCCTGGGCATGATTTTGAATGCCCGGAGCCAACTGTAGGCCACTTCGTGTTCTTCGAGTTCCCAAAACTCCAGTCCTGGGCATGATTTTGAATGCCCGGAGCCAACTGTAGGCTACTTCGTGTTCTTCGAGTTCCCAGAAATCCATTCCCAGGCCAAATTTTGAATGCTGAGGCAGGCTGATGCTGAGGCTGAGGCAGGCTGAGGCTGAGGCAGGCTGATGCTGAGGCCGAGGCTGAAAGCAGACTGAGGCTGAGGCTGAAGCAGGCTGAGGCTGAGGCTGAGGCAGGCTGAGGCTGAGGAGGCTGAGGAGGCAGGCTGAGGCTGAGGCTGAGGCTGAGGCTGAGGCTGAGGCTGAGGCTGAGGCTGAGGCTGAGGCTGAGGCTGAGGCAGGCTGACTGAGGCTGAGGCTGAAGCAGGCTGAGGCTGAGGCTGAGGCTGAGGCTGAGGCTGAGGCAGGCTGATGCTGAGGCAGGCTGAGGCTGAGGCTGAGGCTGATGCAGGCTGAGGCTGAGGCAGGCTGAGGCTGAGGCCGAGGCTGAAGGCAGACTGAGGCTGAGGCTGAAGCAGGCTGAGGCTGAGGCTGAGGCAGGCTGAGGCTGAGGCTGAGGCAGGCTGATGCTGAGGCAGGCTGAGGCTGAGGCTGAGGCTGATGCAGGCTGAGGCTGAGGCAGGCTGAGGCTGAGGCCGAGGCTGAAGGCAGACTGAGGCTGAGGCTGAAGCAGGCTGAGGCTGAGGCTGAGGCAGGCTGAGGCTGAGGCTGAGGCAGGCTGATGCTGAGGCAGGCTGAGGCTGAGGCTGAGGCTGATGCAGGCTGAGGCTGAGGCAGGCTGAGGCTGAGGCCGAGGCTGAAGGCAGACTGAGGCTGAGGCTGAAGCAGGCTGAGGCTGAGGCTGAGGCAGGCTGAGGCTGAGGCTGAGGCAGGCTGAGGCTGAGGCTGAGGCTGAGGCTGAGGCTGAGGCTGAGGCTGAGGCTGAAGGCAGACTGAGGCTGAGGCTGAAGGCAGGCTGAGGCTGAGGCTGAGGCTGAGGCTGAGGCAGGCTGAGGCTGAGGCTGAGGCTGAGGCTGAGGCTGAGGCAGGCTGAGGCTGAGGCTGAGGCTGAGGCTGAGGCTGAGGCTGAGGCTGAGGGCTGAGGCTGAGGCTGAGGCAGGCTGAGGCTGAGGCTGAGGCAGGCTGAGGAGGCAGGCTGAGGCTGAGGCTGAGGCAGGCTGAGGCTGAGGCAGGCTGAGGCTGAGGCAGGCTGAGGCAGGCTGAGGCTGAGGCTGAGGCAGGCTGAGGCTGAGGCTGAGGCAGGCTGATGCTGAGGCAGGCTGAGGCTGAGGCTGAGGCTGATGCAGGCTGAGGCTGAGGCAGGCTGAGGCTGAGGCCGAGGCTGAAGGCAGACTGATGCTGAGGCTGAAGCAGGCTGAGGCTGAGGCTGAGGCAGGCTGAGGCTGAGGCAGGCTGAGGCTGAGGCTGAGGCAGGCTGAGGCTGAGGCTGTGACTGCGACTGCCGTTGCCACTGCGACTGTCATCGCGAATGCGACTACGACTGCGAGAACAGCAGAATTCTACAACTGGATTCTCATCTGAATCGTAAGGGGAATGCTTCCAGATATGCTCCTACTCATCGCTGTTAGGTTGCTTTGCCGGGATAATTTTGATAGCGAGTCGCCGCGGCGGCCCCGGCGGCACGCTACTCATTGCGAGCGGATAGCGCGTCGCTCCGCTTCGCGGGCTAGGAGGCTGGGACTGGCTCGGGACGTTGACGCTCGGGGACCAGGACGTGGATAGCGTGTCGCGCCGCAGCGTGGTGGGCCAGAACCGGCGGAGCGACAAGTTGTCCAAAGGTTCTCGACCGTGGCCCCACCAGCCCCCACCCCTCCCAGTGGGGATAGATACTGCGAAGCACGAAGAGAACAGCCTATATCCCCAGCAAAGGGGGTAAGCCAGTGGTGCCAAGGCCACGCCAGTGGGGATGGGGATCGGCCAAACGATGCTCACCTGCTTCCACTGAAGCTCGACCCCTCTCGCGTGCCCGCGGCTTCGTGCTTCTAGAGTTGGCCATGAGGCAAAGGGATGTTGAGGGAAACGAGTCCTGAGGTTCTCCACCGTTTTCGGGCTCGCGGAGTTCCCCTACGGGCCCCAGACGTGCGAAATAACTACTCAGGAGGAGAAGCGGGTCTTGGGGGAGAACTCCGGCGTCCAGGGCTCGTGCCACTCAGGATCCCTTGGCTTCGTGCCAACATAGCTGGCCATGTGCGTGCACGATGCTTGGGTGTCAGGCGGCGCGCGAGGCTGTGCGCGATGCTGCACAGAGCTACATGGTCTTCCACGGACGATGACGCGCGTCGCGCGCGGAAGGATGCTCGGCCAGCCTGCCCTCCACTCTGCCCCTCCTCTGTCATGGCGCCCACATCGCAGAGCGGATTTCGTTCGGAAAAGATAGGATGGGCCCGGAATGTCCTGGAGAATTTCGTTCTGGATTTCGAGGTGAATTTCGTGCGGATTTTTTGGCCAGGGTTGAAGACTAAACAAATATCCACGCGAACTTCACTTCGTTTTTCACTCGCCGTTTCGGGGTTTTGCATGGACAGGCATCCACGCAAAATTCCGCTGCAGCACGTCTGCAAGGGTGTCGCGCCGACCTCTGTTTCCCCTCTCTGGGTGCCTGGTGCGCGCCTGGGAGGGCAGGGGCAGCCCGTGCCTCACCGCGGCGGCGCCCTTCTCCCGCCAAGAGCTTCACCTCGGCCTCCAGCGGGCCAGCGGGCCAGGACCGCCGCCGACCATGGCGACGCCACGGCCGAGCGCATCAAGGAGCGCCTCTCGAAGCTGGAGCGAGACCTCGGGGAGGAGCGGCTCAAGGAGATGCGGGCCCTCAGCAAGAAGATCCGCGACCTGGACCCGCCGTCGTCCTGCTCCTGCAGCTCGTCGCAGTCTCCGACCTCCGACCTCCTCCTCCTCCTCCTCCTCCTCCACCTCCTCCGCCTTGTCCTTCTCCTGCTCGCGCTGTGAGATACTCACGACGGGAGGTTTTTGGTTTCTTTCCTCCTTTGGGGGCCCTCGCTGGACCCCAGGGTTGGGAATGACACACCCGCCCTGGGGAAAGGGCCGATGCTTCTGGGGGCCCTGTGTTAAAAGCATCAAGACGTTGAATGTCTGAGGACTGTCGTTTTGGGTGGGGGGGTTGTTTACCACCCACCAAACCACCCAGACCACCCCAGCTCAACCCGAAGGCTTCAATTCGCCCTCCATTCCCAGCGGGGGGGCGTCGGGGAACATTGAAACACCAAATTTGGAACCCGTACCCACCCCAACCCAGAATTTGGGTTTTCGGGTTAGGTTGGGGTGGTCTGGTAGGTAGTCAGTTGTGGGATGAGTGGGTCTTCAAGCAGCGCTTCCGCGCATGCCCTGAGTTTTAACCGCCGTGGGCCGGTCGGCGCGCTGCAGTCGGCGTCCTTTATCCTCTTTCCCTTTCGTCCTCATCGTCGGCATCCTTCTCCTCCTCCTCCTCCTCGTCCTCCTTGCCCTTTCCCTCCCCCCCACCAGCTCGGCAGCTGTACCTTTCGATTTTCTATCCGTCATGCGGCGCTCACGAGACACTAACTCATGGTCCTCCAAGGAACGTGCGCTCCTGCCCCTTCCCCTTCACCCTCCTCTCCTTCGCCGTCTCGTCGCCTCGTCCTCCGCCTCCTCCTTCTTCCGCCTCCCGAAGAGCTGCAGCGCGTGGGCAGGGTGGGAGCTCGTGCAGTTCGGGAGATGCTAAGCGCTTCCCCCCCCCGTCTCTGGCTTTCATTCCTGAGGGCTTGCAGCGCTCCAGAAGTCCTCCACCAGAGCAGCCGTGTCCAGGACAAGTTAGGCGTCCAGCGCCAATCTTCGTGTGTTTTAGGATACGAGAGGTAGGGATGACAATGAGAATGCTGCTGCTTATGTTGTCGTGGATGATTCTGATCATGATGACGGTGACGATGACGAGGACCATGCCGATGACGATAAGGATGATGATGATAATGATGCTGATGCTGCTGCTGATGATGATGACGATGGTGTTTTAGATGGTGCTGGTGATCATTGTGATGCTGCTGATTGAATGTATTGTTGTTGATGAGGATGATGAGGATCATGGGAGGGAGGATCAGGGAGACGAGCATAATCAACAATAGGAGGAGGAGTGGGACGAAGAAGAGGAGCAGTAGAAGGGGGCGGGGAGACGGGTCGAGAAAACGGAGGGAGAGTACAAGGATAATGGTGTTGAGGATGGGCAGGCAGGTTGATGTGACAAAGAGGAGCAGTCGGCCATCGAGGTTCAGGATCAGGCGGTCGATGGGAGGGAAGGGTGAGGGGGTGCACGAATTTGAGGAGGATGGGAATGAGGATGAGGATGAGCATGAGCATGGTGATGACGATGATCATGGTACTAATGATGCTGATTGCTATGATGACGATGATGACGATAAGGTTGATGCTGCTGCTGATGATGACGATGAGGATGATGATGCCGATGAGGATGCTGCTGATGACTATGGGGAGGAGTGTAATAATACTGATGGTGTTGATGTTAAGTGATGATACGGATGATGATGCTGAGTACGCTGATCATCATGATACTCATTGTGATGCTGATGCTGATGCTGATGATGAGGATGATGGCGATGAAAGCTGACTAACTGATGATGCTGATTGTGATGGAGATGATGATAACGATGATGATGCTGGTAGAGCTCATGATGCAGATGTTGATGATGACGATGCTGACGATGGTGAGGATGATGCTACTGATGCTGACGATGATAACGATGATACGCACGATGTTGCCAGTGTTGTTGTTGATAATGATGAGGCTGCTGCTGCTGCCGCTGGTGATGCTGCTCCTGATGCTGATGCTGATGATGTTGGTGCGGATCATGATCATGATGTTGATGATGACGATGATGATGCTGATGATGTTGATGTTCGTACTGTTGCTGCTGCTGTTCATGGTGCCCATGATGACGGCTGTGATGCTGCTGATGCGTTTCTGTTGATGAGGGCGATAGTGCTGATGTGAATATGATGATGATGCTGATGACGGTAATGGTGATTATGGTGACCATGTTGCTGCTGATACTGATTTTTAATAATGATGATGATGCTGATCCTGCCCAGGATGATGATGATGAAGATGATGATGGGGATCCGGATGCTGGTTATCAAAACAAAGATGATTGTAATGGTGGTGGTGGTGATGATCAGAAGGAGGAGGATGAGGAGGCCGAGAAGGAGACGAAGCAGTCGTAGTAGCCGTAGTAGTCGTAGTAGTAGTAGTAGTAGTAGCAGTAGTAGTAGTAGCAGTAGTAGTAGTAGTAGTAGTAGTCGTAGTAGTAGTCGTAGTCGTAGTAGTCGTAGTAGTAGTAGTAGTAGTAGTAGTAGTAGTAGTAGTAGTAGTAGTAGTAGTAGTAGTAGTAGTAGTAGTAGTAGTAGTCGTAGTAGCAGTAGTAGTAGTAGTGGTGGTAGTAGTAGTAGTAGTAGTAGCAGGGCTGATGTTAGTCTATTTGCCCCAGGGAGCCTCTGGGATCGTCGGGTAACCGTACCCACCGGTCGTTGAAAGTAGGTATTTTTGGATTCCCAGATCCCAATCTACTTTAAGCGCCTTCCTATTTCAAGAATCTATACTTTTTGTTTTTTTGGGGGGCGGGCGCAAACCTAATCTACTTCTAGGGTTTGCTTGTCACTTCCCTGGGCGACGCTGGTCGCTCGGCCCCTCGGCTGGCCCCATTCCTTGGTTTTGATTGTTTTGTTTGTTTTCGCTTGTCCGTCGGCTGCACTGGTCGCCCCAGTGACGCCCGCCGCCCCGCGGTCGCTCGGCCTGGCCCAATTCCTTGGTTGTGTTTGTTTCTGTTTGTTTTCGCTTGCCCGTCGGCTGCACTGGTCGCCCCAGGCTCGCCCACCTCCCCGCGGTCGCTCGCCCCCTCGGCTTGCCCCATTCCTTGGTTTTGTTTGTTTTTGTTAGTTTTCGCTTGTCCGTCGGCTGCATTGGTCACCTCAGGCTCGCCCGCCGCCCGCGGTCACTCGGCCCCTCGGCTGGCCCCATTATTTGGTTTTGTTTGTTTTTGTTTGTTTTCGCTTGTCCGTCGGCTGCACTGGTCGCCCCAGGCTCGCCCGCCGCCACGCGGTCGCTCGGCCCCTCGGCTGCCCCATTTCTTTGGTTTTGTTTGTTTTTGTTTGTTTTCGCTTGTCCGTCGGCTGCACTGGTCGCCCCAGGCTCGCCCGCCGCGTCTCGGTCGCTCGGCCCCTCGGCTGGCTCATTTTTTGTTGTGTTTGCTTTTGCTTGTTTTCGCTTGTCCGTCGGCTGCACTGGTCGCCTCAGGCTCGCCCGCCGCCCCCCGGTCGCTCGGCCCTTCGGCTGGCCCCATTCATTGGTTTTGTTGGTTTTTGTTTGTGTTCGCTTGCCCGTCGGCTGCACTGGTCGCCCCAGGCTCGCCCGCCGCCTTTCGGTCGCTCGGCCCCTCGGCTGGCCCCATTCCTTGGTTTTGTTTGTTTTTGTTTGTTTTCGCTTGCCCGTCGGCTGCAATGGTCGCCCCAGGCTCGCCCGCCGCCCAGCGGTCGCTCTGCCTTTCGGCTGGCCCCATTCCTTTGTTTTGTTTGAGTTTGATTGTTTTCGCTTGTCCGTCGGCTGCACTGGTCGCCCCAGGCTCGCCCGCCGCCTGAGATTGTTTTTTTATCCTCTGGGGGGTAACGCTCGTTACCCGGGCCTCTCCCCCCCCCCCCCCCCCCGTAACGGTAACGCTCGTACGCGGGGGGGGTCTCGGTCTTCCCCTCCAACATGCTGGTGCCCGAAGGCATGCGCACTGTGGTGTGGTGGTCGCAGGCGCACTGTGGGCGCTCGCAGGCCATTGCGGCGCTCGCATGCGCGATGCTGGTGCTTGCGGGCTTTGCGCTTGTACTCGAATCGTCGTCGTCGTCGTCGTCGTCGTCGTCGTCGTCGTCGTCGTCGTCGTCGTCGTCGTCGACGGCGCCCGAAAACGGCCTCCGGAGGCCGAAACAGGCGGCAAACGTCGTCGTCGTCGTCGTCGACCTCGTCGCTCGTCGCTCGTCGATCATCGTCGTCGCGCGCGCGGGCGCGGGCGTGGTGCCGGGACCACGCGGCGGGCTTTGCGCTTGTACTCGAATCGCAAGCCACTGTGGTGCTCTCAGGCAGAGAGTGCTGCTCGCGCGCATACTATGGCGATCGCAGAGCGCCCCTGCTTCGCCATACCCCGCCCAGCCCAAGCGTTACCGTTACCCGGGGGGCACGACCCCCCCCCCCCCGGGTAACGAGCGTTACCGGCCGGAATAAAAAAATGATTTTTGTCGGTCGCTCGGCCCCGCGGCTGGCCCCATTATTTGGTTTTGTTTGTTTTTTTTTGTTTTGGTTTGTCCGTCGGCTGCACTGGTCGCCTCAGGCTCGCCCGCCGCCCTGCGGTCGCTCGGCCTCTCGGCTGGTCGATTTCTTTGTGTTTGTTCGTTTCGTTTGTTTTCGCTTGTCCGTCGGCTGCACTAGTCGCCGCAGGCTCGCCCGCCGCCCCGCGGTCGCTCGGCCCCTCGGTTGGCCCAATTATTTGGTTTTGTTTGTTCTCGTTTGTTTTCGCTTGTCCGTCTGCTGCTCGCCCGCCGCCCCGCGGTCGCTCGGCCTCTCGGCTGGCCACATCCGTTGGTTTTGTTTGTTTTTGTTTGTTTTCGTTTGTCCGTCGGCTGCACTGGTCGCCCCAGGCTCGCCCGCCGCCCCGCGGTCGTTCGGCCCCTCGGCTGGCTCAATTCGTTGGTTTTGTTTGTTTTTGTTTGTTTTCGCCTGTCCGTCGGCTGCACTGGTCGCCCCAGGCTCGCCCGCCGCCCCGCGGTCGCTCGGCCCCTCGGCTGGCCAGATTCATTGGTTTTGTTTGTTTTTATTTGTTTTCGCTTGTCCGTCGGCTGCACTGGTCGCCCTGCGCACACCCGCCGCTTTTTGGTCGCTCGGCACCTCGGCTGGCCCCATTCCTTGGTTTCGTTTGTTTTTTGTTTGTTTTCGCTTGTCCGTCGGTTGCGCTGGTCGCCTCAGGCTCGCCCGCCGCCTTTCGGTCGCTCTGCCCTGCCCCTCGGCTGGCCAAATGCTTGGTTTTGTTTGTTTTTGTTGTTTTCGCTTGTCCGTCGGCTGCACTGGCCGCTCCAGGCTCGCCCGCAGCTTTTCGGTCGCTCGGCCCATCGGCTTGCTTATTTCCGTGGTGTTGTTTGTTTTGGTTTGTTTTCGTTTGCCCGTCGGTTGTACTGGTGGCCCCAGGCTCGCCCGCCGCCCCGCGGTTGCTCTGCCCTTCGGTTGCCCCAATTCAATTGTTTTCTTTGTTTTTGTTTGTTTTCGCTCCTCCGCGGCTGCGCTGGTCGCCCCAGGCTCTCCCGCCGCTTATCGGTCGCTCGGCCCTTCGGCTGGCCCCATTCCTTGGTTTTGTTTGTGTTCGCTTGTCCGTCGGCTGCACTGGTCGCCCCAGGCTCGCCCGCCGCCTTTCGGTCGCTCGCCCCCTCGGCTGGCCCCATTCCTTGGTTTTGTTTGTTTTTTGTTTGTGTTCGCTTGCCCGTCGGCTGCAATGGTCGCCCCGGGCTCGCCCGCCACCCTGCGATCGCGCTCTGCCTTTCGGTTGGCCCCATTCCTTTGTTTTGTTTGTGGTTGTTTGTTGTCGCTTGTCCGTCTGCTGCACTGGTCGCCCCAGGCTCGCCCGCCGCCCCGCGGTCGTTCGGCCCCTCGGCTGGCCAAATGCATTGGTTTTGTTTGTTTGTGTTTGTTTGCGCTTGTCCGTCGGCTGCACTGGTCGCCTCAGGCTCGCCCGCCGCCCTGCGGTCGCTCGGCCCCTCGGCTGGTCGATTTCTTTGCGTTTGTTCGTCGGTTGCACTGGTCGCCCCAGGCTCGCCCGACGCTCCGCGGTCGCTCGGCCCCTCGGCTGGCCCCATTCCTTGGTTTTGTTTGTTTTTGTTTGTTTTCGCTTGTCCGTCGGCTGCACTAGTCGCCCTGCGCACGCCCGCCGCCCCGCGGTCGCTCGGCCCCTCGGTTGGCCCAATTATTTGGTTTTGTTTGGTTTCGTTTGTTTTCGCTTGTCCGTCGGCTGCACTGGTCGCCCCAGGCCCGCCCGCCGCCCCGCGGTCGCTCGGCTCCCCGGCTTGCCAAATTGTTTGGTTTTGTTTTTTGTTTGTTTTCGCTTGTCCGTCGGCTGCACTGGTCGCCCCAGGCTTGCCCGCCGCCCCACGGCAGCTCGGCCCTTCGGCGGGCCCCATCCATGGTTTTGTTTGTTGCTGTTTGTTTTCGCTTGTCCGTCGGCTGCACTGGTCGCTCCAGGCTCGCCCGCCGCCCCGCGGTCGCTCGGCCTCTCGGCTGGCCCCATTATTTGGTTTTGTTTGTTTGTGTTTGTTTGTTTGCGCTTGTCCGTCGGCTGCACTGGTCGCCCCAGGCTCGCCCGCCGCCCCGCGGTCGTTCGGCCCCTCGGCTGGCGCAATTCGTTGGTATTGTCTGTTTTTGGTTGTTATCGCTTGTCCGTCGGCTGCACTGGTCGCCCCAGGCTCGCCCGCCGCCCCGCGGTCGCTCGGCCCCTCGGCTGGCCAGATTCGTTGGTTTTCTTTGTTTTTGTTTGTTTTCGCTTGTCCGTCGGCTGCGCTGGTCGCCCTGTGCACACCCGCCGCCTTTCGGTCGCTCGGCACTTCGGCTGGCCCTATTCCTTGGGTTCGTTTGTTTTTTGTTTGTTTTCGCTTGCCCGTCGGTTGCACTGGTCGCCTCAGGCTCGCCCGCCGCCTTTCGGTCGCTCGGCCCCTCGGCTGGCCAAATGCATTGGTTTTGTTTGTTTGTGTTTGTTTGCGCTTGTCCGTCGGCTGCACTGGTCGCCTCAAGCCCGCCCGCCGCCGTTCGGTCGCTCGGCCCCTCGGCTAACGCAATTCATTGGTTTTGTTTGTTGTTGTTTGTTTTCGCTTGTCCGTCGGCTGCGCTGGTCGCCCTGCGCACGCCCGCCGCCTTTCGGTCGCTCGGCCCCTCGGCTAGCCCCATTCCCTGGCTTTCTTTGTTTCTGTTTGCTTTCGCTTGTCTGTCGGATGCACTGGTCGCCTCAGGCTCGCCCGTCGCCCCGCGGTCGCTCGGCCCCTCGGCTGGCTCAATTCGTTGGTTTTGTTTGTTTTTGTTTGTTTTCGCTTGTCCGTCGGCTGCATTGGTCGCCCCAGGCCCGCCCGCCGCCCCGCGGTCGCTCGGCCCCTCGGCTGGCGCAATTCGTTGGTTTTGTTTGTTTTTGTTTGTTTTCGTTCCTCCGTCGGCTGCACTGGTCGCCCCAGGCTCTCCCGCCGCTTTTCGGTCGCTCGGCCCCTCGGATCGCCCATTCCTTGGTTTTGTGTGTTTTTACCTAACAGCGAAGACTGATAGGTTTCTAATGGGCTAAAAAGAGAGCAGCAGATGACTCCACAGGGGGGTCTGGGCGGGTGCCGGACAGGGTGCCGCAGAAGTTGTTTTAAGCCAACAGTCACACACTTCGTGCTCTTCGACCTCCCAGAACTCCATTCCCGGGCCACATTCTGAATGCCCGGAGCCAACTGTAGGCCACTTCGTGGTCTTCGAGTTCCCAGAACTCCATTCCCGGGCCACATTTTGGATGCCCGGAGCCAACTGTAGGCCACTTCGTGGTCTTCGAGTCCCCAGAACTCCATTCCCGGGCCACATTTTGAATGCCCGGAGCCAACTGTAGGCCACTTCGTGCTCTTCGAGTTCCCAGAACTCCATTCCCGGGCCACATTTTGAATGCCCGGAGCCAACTGTAGGCCACTTCGTGCTCTTCGAGTTCCCAGAACTCCATTCCCGGGCCACATTTTGAATGCCCGTAGCCAACTGAGGCTGAGGCAGGCTGCTGCTGAGGCAGGCTGAGGCTGAGGCTGAGGCAGGCTGAGGCTGAGGCAGGCTGAGGCTGAGGCTGAGGTTGAGGCTGAGGCTGAGGCTGAGCCAGGCTGAGGCACACGCTGAGGCAGGCTGATGCTGAGGCAGGCTGAGGCTGAGGCTGAGGCTGATGCAGGCTGAGGCTGAGGCTGAGGAAAAGGTTGAGGCTGAGGCTAAGGTTGAAGCTGAAGCTGAAGCAGGCTGAGGCTGAGGCTGAGGCAGGCTGAGGCTGAGGCTTAAGCAAGCTGATGCTGAGGCTGAGGCTGAGGCTGAGGCTGATGCAGGCTGAGGCTGAGGCAGGCTGAGGCTGAGGCAGGCTGAGGCTGAGGCAGGCTGAGACTGAGGCTGAGGCTGAAGCAGGAGGCTGAGGCTGAGGCTGAGGCAGGCTGAGGCTGAGGCTGAGCAGGCTGATGCTGAGGCAGGCTGAGGCTGAGGCTGAGGCTGATGCAGGCTGAGGCTGAGGCAGGCTGAGGCTGAGGCCGAGGCTGAAGGCAGACTGAGGCTGAGGCTGAAGCAGGCTGAGGCTGAGGCTGAGGCAGGCTGAGGCTGAGGCTGAGGCAGGAGGCTGATGCAGAGAGGCTGAGGCAGGCTGAGCTGCTGAGGCTGAGGCTGAGGCTGATGCAGGCTGAGGCTGAGGCAGCCGAGGCTGAAGGCACAGACTGAGGCTGAGGCGAAGCAGGCTGAGGCTGAGGCCGAGGCAGGCTGATGCTGAGGTGTGAGCAGCTGAAAAGGTTGAGGCTGAGGCTGAGGCAGGCTGAGGCTGAGGCTGAGGCAGGCTGAGCTGAGGCTGAGGCAGGTGATGCGGAGGCAGGCTGAGGCTGAGGCTCAGGCTGAGGCTGAGGCTGAGGCTGAGGCTGAGCCCGAGGCTGAAGGCAGGCTGTGGCTGAGGCTGAGGCTGAAGCAAGCTGAGGCTGAGGCTGAGGCAGGCTGAGGCTGAGGCTGAGGCAGGCTGATACTGAGGCAGGCTGTGGCTGAGGCTGTGACTGTGACTGCCGTTGCCACTGCGACTGTCATCGCGAATGCGACTGCGACTGCGAGGAACAACAGAATTCTGCAAATGGATTCTCATCTGATCGTAAGGGGCGTTCCATATATGCTTTCTATACATCGCTGTTAGTTGCTTTGCCGGGATAATGGTTTGTGTTTACTAACAGCTGTTCGATAGGTTTCTATTAGGTCAAAAGAAGAGAGCAGCAGATGACCACAGGGGGGGTCTGGGCGGGCTGCGGTGCCGGACAGGTGGCCGCAGACCGTCGTTTTACGCCAACAGTCACACATTCGTGCTCTTCGAGTTCCCAGAACTCCATTCCCGGGCCACATTCTGAATGCCCGAAGCCAACTGTAGGCCACTTCGTGCTCTTCGAGGTCCCAGAACTCCATTCCCGGGCCACATTTTGAATGCCCGGAGCCAACTGTAGGCCACTTCGTGGTCTTCGAGTCCCCAGAACTCAATTCCCGGGCCACATTTTGAATGCCCGGAGCCAATTGTAGGCAACTTTGTGCTCTTCGAGTTTCCAGAACTTTATTCCCGGGCCAGATTTTGAATGCCCGGAGCCAACTGTAGGCCACTTCGTGCTCTTCGACTTCCCAGAACTCCATTCCCGGGCCACATTTTGGATGCCCGGAGCCAACTGTAGGCCACTTCGTGGTCTTCGAGTTCCCAGAACTCCATTCCTGGGCATGATTTGGAATGCCCAGAGCCAACTGTAGGCCACTTCGTGTTCTTCGAGTTCCCAGAACTGCATTCCCCGGCCACATTTTGAATGCTGAGGCAGGCTGATGCTGAGGCTGAGGCAGGCTGAGGCTGAGGCAGGCTGAGGCTGAGGCCGAGGCTGAAGGCAGACTGAGGCTGAGGCTGAAGCAGACTGAGGCTGAGGCTGAGGCAGGCTGAGGCTGAGGCTGAAGCAGGCTGATGCTGAGGCAGGCTGAGGCTGAGGCTGATGCTGAAGCAGGCTGAGGCTGAGGCAGGCTGAGGCTGAGGCCGAGGCTGAAGGCAGACTGAGGCTGAGGCTGAAGCAGGCTGAGGCTGAGGCTGAGGCAGGCTGAGGCTGAGGCTGAGGCAGGCTGATGCTGAGGCAGGCTGAGGCTGAGGCTGAGGCTGATGCAGGCTGAGGCTGAGGCAGGCTGAGGCTGAGGCCAAGGCCGAAGGCAGACTGAGGCTTTGGCTGAAGCAGGCTGAGGCTGAGGCTGAGGCTGAGGCTGAGGCTGAGGCAGGCTGAGGCTGAGGCTGATGCAGGCTGAGGCTGAGGCAGGCTGAGGCTGAGGCAGGCTGAGGCTGAGGCTGAGGCTGATGCAGGCTGAGGCTGAGGCAAGCTGAGGCCGAGGCCGAGGTTGAAGGCAGACTGAGGCTGAGGCTGAAGCAGGCTGAGGCTGAGGCTGAGGCAGGCTGAGGCTGAGGCTGAGGCTGAGGCTGGCTGATGCTGAGGCAGGCTGAGGCTGAGGCTGAGGCTGAGGCAGGCTGAGGCTGAGGCAGGCTGAGGCTGAGGCCGAGGCTGAAGGCAGACTGAGTCTGAGGCTGAAGCAGGCTGAGGCTGAGGCTGAGGCTGAGGCTGAGGCAGGCTGAGGCTGAGGCAGGCTGAGGCTGAGGCTGTTACTGCGACTGCCGTTGCCACTGCGACTGTCATCGCGAATGCGACTACGACTGCGGGAACACAGAATCCCACCAGCCCTTTGGGCGTGAGTGGTTTTAGAGAGCCCGCTCTGTCCTCAACCCCCCTTCTTCCCCTTCGGGGAGGGGTTTACCCCTCCCCCTACCCCCTCCCCCTGGACCTGGAGAGGGAGTTCCGCGGGTCGTCAGGGGGGTCTTTTTCGACGTCTGGGAGGGCCAAAAAACGACGACCCTCACGAGGATTCTGGCCCCGATGGGGGGGGGGGGAGTTTGGTGCCTCAGCTCGTCTTTGAAGCACAAATCATTGATTTTACCATGGTTTTGGGCCCATTTTGGGCTTCTGAGGGGGCAGCGCTCACCGTCCTTCATAGCAAAATCATTGATTTCACAGAAAGGTTTTGGGCTCATTTTGTCCTTCTCAGGGGGCAGCGCTCATTTGCGCTTCTGAGGAGGTCGCAAGAGGCCCCAAGATGGCCCCAAGAGGCCCCCAGGAGGCTCCCAAGAGGCCTCCAAGAGGCCCCCAAGAGGCCCCCAAGAGGCCCCAAGAGTCCCCCAAGAGGCCCCCAAGAGGCCCCCAAGAGGCCCCAAGAGGCCCCAAGAGGCCCCCAAGAGGCCCCCCAGAGGCCCCCAAGAGGCCCCCAAGAGGCCCCAAGAGGCTCCAAGAGGCCTCCAAGAGGCTTCACGAGGAGCCCGAACCACTCTCGGCATCATGATGCTCGACGACTCACACCAACGAACATGAGCCCGAACGACTCCGCACCACAAGGAGGGGCCCGACGACTCACACAACAGACCGAGGCGCCCGAACACTTCACACCACGAGGAGCCCGAACGACTCACACCACGACGAGGGCCCCGAACGACTCACACCACGAGGAGCCCGAACGAGTCACACCAGGAGAGGGGCCCGAACGACTCACACCAGGACGAGGGGCCCGAACGACTCACACCACGAGGAGCCCGAACGACTCACACCAGGACGAAGAGCCCGAACGACTCACACCACGAAGAGCCCGAACGACTCACACCAGGAAGAAGGGCCCGAACGACTCACACCAGGACGAGAACCCCAAACGACTCAAATCACGAGGAGCGCTTTCTCTCCCTCCTCCTCCGCCTCGTTCTTCTCCCGCTCCCCCCACAAGGAGGATGTACAAGGAGGCGGGAGGAAGGAGGAACATGGGAGATATGCGGGGCCAAGCGGACACACGCCTGAAAAACACGACTGTCCCTCCCCGTCAAAAAAGCATGCTTCGCAAGTGTTTGCTGCTGTGAGATGGGCTGGTGGGGATACGCGAGCGTAAAGAATTCTACAACTGGATTATCATCCGAATCTTAAGGGGAATGCTTCCAGATATGCTCCTACACATCGCTGTTAGGTTGCTTTGCCGGGATAATTTTGTCTCAGTTGGGGCTTTCTTGGGCAGTCTTGAGGTCATCCAGGCCCTCTAGAGGCTTTCATGGGGGTCTCTTGGGCCGTCTTGGGGCGATATCGGAGGCCCTTTCGGTTGATTTGGACGCTGCCAAGACCCAAACAGCGAATATACTGAAAATGTACGTTTCACTCAGGGAATGAAGCGACTTTGCGTTGTGGGAGTCCTGTTGAGGGCCTCCTGGGCAGTCTTGGGGGCCTCTGGAGGCCATCTGGGTCCTTCTTGGAGGGCTCTTGTTCTGTCCTGGATTTTTCTTCGACCTCTCTGGTCACCGCTCTGATCGCTTGGGTCCTGCTTGCAGGACCCGGCTAAGCGCGCTGAAAGGTCTGGGACGAGCCGGGGAACCTCTGGCAAGGATGTCCGGGTGACCCAGACACCCCCGATCATGGGGGTCCGGTTTTTTTTTGGGGGGGTGGGAAGGGGTTTCCCCCCCCCCCCCCCGGCTTGTAAACATATAAGAAGAGGAATGTGTGTAGCCCCTCCCTCTTCCTGCGCCTGAGACCAGAAACCCTCCTGACCCTTCTTCCTCCCACATCCGCCCGCTCCTCCTGCCCGCGCGTGCTTGGAATGCCTGGGGAATGCCTCGAGGCGAGAGTCGACTCCGCCTCCCTGCACTGGCGGCACGGAAAGGAGCATCACGGCTGCCAGTCAGGGCACGAGGACGAGGAGGAGGAGCAGCAGCAGGAGGAGGAGGAGGGGAGGAGGAGGAGGAGGAGGAGGAGGAGGAGAAGGAGGAGGAGGAGGAGGAGGAGGGGGAGGGGCAGCAGGAGGAGGAGGAGGAGGAGGAGGAGGAGGAGGAGGAGGAGGAGGAGGGAGGAGGGGGAGGAGGAGGAGGAGGGAGGAGGAGGAGGAGGAGGAGGAGGAGGAGGAGGCAGACGCGCTGGCACCACGAGGAGGAAGAGGAGAAAGGGGAGAACGAGGAGGAGGAGGCAGCAAGAGGATAAGGATGCTTCCGCCTCCATCGGCCTCCTCCTCCCCCTCGTTCTCCTCCTCCTCCTCCTCCTCCTCCTCCTCCCTTTTCCTCCTCCTCCTCCTCCTTCCTTTCCCTCCTCCTCCTCTTCCTCCTCCTCGTCCTCCTCCTCCTGAGCAGGCAGAAGAGACGGATCATGCCTGTCAGTCAGGGCACGGGCAGGCTCGAGCGGGCTCAAATCGGATCGGACTGTTTGGGGTCACGGCCCCTGCAGGCCAAACATGAAGTGGGTCCGTGTCGGAGCGGATCGGATCCAGCTCGGAACCGAAATTCTGGGGTATCGGCTCGGATCGAATCGGACCGTGAGCAGCCCTGACTTGGGGCGAGGGAAAGCTTTTGATAAACAAACGAAAATTATCCTAACCCTTTGGGAGGGGACCAAAGGTAGGAGGGCCCAAATCATTAACTAGGGATATGGGGTCTTTTCTGCAGACGTATCAGATCGGACCGCCCAGATTCATTGTCCCTGATGCGAAGAAACGGGGGCCTCAGTGAGGCCGCGTCTTCATCGTGTTGTTGGGGTTGGGGCTTCTGTTCTCGAGGGGCGTGGGGTGCGTGGGGTGCCGGCCACGTGCCCCAAGGCGGGGGATGATGGATCGCCATGGCTCGAGCAGCCGTGCGTGGAGCAGCCATGGCGACGCTCCGCGAGAACACGCGGACCTCGGACGTCCGGGGAAGAGACGGGGCCGGGACGTGGACGGGCACGAGCGTCGGGCCCGCCGGGGACCATCAGAGCACCGCCCAGGATGAGAAGCTGCGCGGGGGAAGGGGTATAAGATTTAGTCGGGCCTGCATCACAGGGGGATGTTGGGCGAAAAGTATAAAAGTGCGGAAACATACGCCCCAAATAGCTCAGAGTGGTCCAAAAAAATCGTCTCCGGACCAGTCTTGCACTATTCGTGAATATTCCCCCTGGAGAGGGGCACGCCCGACTTAAGTCCAAGAGACCACAACCCCCTGTTGGGGGGCGGAACGATACGGATACGTGTTGTCCCCGGACCTCTCCTGGGGTGCGTTCTGACCAGAATTTCGAGGCGAATCCAGCGGTGACAACGAGGATTCCCCAGGAGGACCAGGAAAGGCCGAAAACGAAGGGGGACGACACGCATCCGTATCTTTTCCTCCTCCTCCCCTGGGGCCACGCCACGGCGTCGGAGCTCCGCGCGCACCTCGCTGGCCGGCGCCGAAACCTCCTGGGGGCACGTCCCAGCGCCACCGGTGGCGCGCGCTCCGCGCGCCGAGCGCTGCGTGCGGGCCCAGCGCCGGCCCCTCCCCCTCCCCCTCCTCCTCCCCCTCCTCCTCCTCCTCCTCCTCCTCCTCCTCCTCGACCTCCTCTCGCTCACCCTCCTCCTCCTCCTCCTCCTCCTCCTCCTCCTCCTCCTCCTCCTCCTCCTCCTCCTCCTCCTCCTCCCACATCATGCCGGCATCCTCCAGCAGTGTTCGCATCCCGAAGAAGAGCTCTCAAGCTTTGGACGCCCGAGTGGATACGGTCGGCACGATGCCCAACAGCGAGCGGTATCCCAAACCTGTGGCGGCCGCCGTGGGGCAGGCAATGTGGATGCCTCGAATGGACAGCGCCCGCGGCGTATACCGACAACAAGTCCTGTTCATAAGAAACAGGAACTGCTATCGGCATTCGTCACCTATCCTCCCGTACTCACATCGATCCTCCATATATATATACTTTCTGGATGGGCACCAGTCGCTTCTGACAGTGCCGCGTCGTTTCTGACAGCCCCCGGGACCAACCTTCCCTCCGGCGCCATCTTCTGACAGCCCCCGGGGCCCATGGAAGGCCCAAGGAGGCCGATAGCAACGAAAAGCATCAGGACCCGTTTCTCTCAGGACCCGCTTGCTTCACGGCGATCTCTGGAGGGGCACCCGAGGCGGCCTGCCAGCCGGCCGCCGGCTTCGCCGGCTGCGCCGCCGGCCACTTCTGGGCCTGCCGGGCGGGAAGGGGCTGGCGACCTCGCCTGGTGAACAAAGCACATGCAGCTTTGAGAGAAAGCCAAGGCATTTTGGTTCAGCGTATCGCTGCCTTCCGCGGGGCGGCAAGCTCGGGACGTTGACGCTCGGGGACCTGGACGCGATTCGCGTGTCGCGCCGAAGCGTGGTGGACCAAAACCGGCTGCGCGCAGCGGTCCCAGAACCACAATGCCATGATTTTTGTCAGAACGTCGACCCCCGGACGTCTCGACCCGTTCCTCGGGACCAACTTTTCATCCTGGGTCGTTTCTTCACGGACCCGAGGCCCGGGGTTGGCGAACGCTCTTGACCGTGAAAGTTTTAAGGGGGATGCTTATTCTACAGGCTCGAAAGAATTTCTCCGAACGCCCTCGGAAGTGGGCGTGAACACCGAAGCGCAGAGTACCCGGCCACTGCATCACATGGTGCAACCCTCTCTCATAACTCCCGCTGCTATGCAGCAGCATCGTGCCATGTGGCGGTGCTCGGAGAACACCATTCCCAGCCTGCACAGTCAAACCCCATAATGAGGATGCGCGGCAAGGATGCAAGGGCCTTGGAGGGCCATGTCGACCCTCTTCGAGCGGGGCGCGGTCAGCGAAAGCGGCCAAGGATGGGCCGCAGGGGAAGAATGCAGGGGCAACCTTGGTACCACACCAGAAGAAAACCTCAATCAAGGGATGGTTTTCGATAAAAGGAAATCGACCGGGAACCTGGGAACCCAAAACCCACCGAAATCGGCCCAGAACCAATAACGAGGAACCCGGGAACCCGGGACCGGGCACCCAGGAACACAGCCGGCCACCAACATCGGCGGGACACTTCCGCCAAATCTTTCAATTTCTGCTAGGACCCCTTCAATGCAAGCACTGATTGGTCGGGGGCGCGCAAACATGGATTAACGATCATGGATTTGGCGCGCGGTCGCCAAATCCGTGGACCGGGGGAGGTGCCCTCCCCAAAAAGCGGCCGGTGCCGCCTCGCCCGGCGGCGGAACTCCGCGATCTCCCATGGAAACGGGACCCGTCGCTAATCCACGTCTCCTGAATTAATGTACGTTTGCGATCGCCTGGATTTGGGAAAATCGCTCCTCCCTGCTACACGTGTTTGCTGCAGCGTGGCCATCGTGCTGCCACGAGGCGAGCGCCAGCCCAGGGAGCGCGCGGGTGCTCGGCCGGCCAGCGCCGATCTCGTCCACGAGCAGGCCTCTTCCCCGACCTGGCCTGGCCGCGAGGAGCGGCCCGACTGTGCGCCGCGCCGCGCCCTCGACGCGCCTTCTCCTCCTCCTCCTCCTCCTCCTCCTCCTCCTCCTCCTCCTCCTCCTCCTCCTCCTCCTCCTCCTCCTCCTCTTCCTCCTCCTCCTCCGCCCTCCGAGGGCGTCGCCGCGCCGTTTGCCCTCGACGCGCCCAAAGGGACGATGCGGACGCCGCGGCAGGCCCGCGGCAAGCCCTGCGTCCCGCGCCCGGGCAGACGAAGCCGGCACTGCTGCAAACCCCACGGCGAGCCCACCACGCCCGAGGCGGCGTTTGCCCTGGTGGCCGAGGCGCCCTCCCCAAGGACGCATGGCCGCGCGTCGGAACACACGGCGCGGAGACGAGGGGGATCCTGTGAATTGGGTGGGGGTCCCTGCGCCGCAGCGTCACGCCCACCCTCCCACCAGTCCGCTGCCACTCGCACATGCGCTCGCATAACTTTCGCGAAGGCTCGCTCACACGGAGACTCGCTCACACTCAACTCACACACACACACAGAGACACACTCGCACGGACGCGCTCCTGCTCATAATCACTCGCAGTCAAAGTCATTCACGTCCGAATCCACGCACACTCGGACTCAGTCGGGATCTGATTCATTCATGCTCGGACTCGCTCGTATCGAGCCTCACCCGCACTGCGATTCACTGACACTCAAGCCCGCACTCGGAGTCACACGTGGACTCCACGCGAACCGTCACGATGCAGCAAGCATGACGCTTGGACTTCCACAGGGGGGCCGACCCGGGACACGGCCGGACCTCGGACAGAAGAACATCCTTCAAGACCACGAGACCCTCCGCCAGCCAAACTGAAGAGCACTCGAGGACACGCTCCCCCGGGATGCACTGTTAAGGCCCAGTAAAGCGACCGGCGTGCTGACCCCCCCCCCCTTCGCGACAGGAGGTGCGTCGCGCATTCGTCGCCCGTGCGCCGCCCGTGCGTCGGCCGCCGAAGAGGCCAGCCGTCCTCTCGAACGTGCACGTCGCCCTCGCAAGGGGGCAACTGGTGCATCCGATGCACCAAAGAACATCCAACAGACGCGAAGACCATCAGGGCGCCCTCCCCGGGCCGACCTCGGTCTTATACCTCGGCCCGACCGTGTGTCGCGTGCCCGTTCGCGCCCCAATTGGCGGGACCGCTCCAGCAAAACGGCCGTTCGGGGACGTAGACGCCCCCGCACTCCTTAGGAGGCCCCTGCCTGCTGCATCGTGGTCGTTTCTGCCAACAGGATATCCCGGCAACCTGTCAAGGTATGTGTGCGCATCCTCTCCCCAGAGCCGGAGCCTCATGACCACCGCGATGCAGCAAGCATGGCAGATGAGCCTCCCCGTGGGGGAGCCGACCTGGTGCTCATCACGGGGCCCGCCCGCGCCCGTGCGGAACAGAATGGCCCTGACTGGAAACGAGGCGCGTCTTCCTCCGGAGCCCCGTGATCATCGCGATGAAGCAGGCACGGCGCTGGGGCCTTCCTGGGAGTGGCCGCCAGAGGGTACATCACTGGCCGGCTTGCGTCCAGGCTGGTGGGACCTCTTCAGAAGAAAGCGCAGTCTGGGGCTGTGGAAGCGTCTCTTCTCCAGGCCGCCCCGGGGCCACCGCGAGGTCGCAGGCATGGCGCAGGGGCATTCCAATGGCGGGGGACCGCCAAGGATCGTGTATGGTCACGGGCCAGTTCCCGCCCAGACTCGCAGGACCTCGCGGGAAGAGTGGCGGGAAGGCCGCAGGAATCCCAAGGAGGCCGCAGGAAGCCCAGAGGGGAAGAGGCCCGAGGATGCCTCATGGGAGGCCCCCAGAGCACGAGGAGGCCCCATGGGAGGCCGGCCCGGCAGGCCTCCGGAGGGAGAGGCACGGAAGACCCCGGGAGGGCCCAGGCATCCCCCGAAGGAGTCCTCAAGAGGAGGCCCCAAGAAACTCGAGGAGGCCCCGGGCGGCATCCGGATGACCCACGACGTCTCAGGAGGCCACAGGAGGCTTGGGGAGGTTCGAGGCCCCCCCCCCCTCCGGCGGCCCCAGGAGGATCTGAATCCCAGGAGGCCTCCGGAGCCCTCAGGCCGCAGGAGGTACCAGGAGGGCCACAGGATGGCCCGCGAAGCCCCAGGAGGCGCTCACTCATTGCTCGGACTCACTGATGCTCAGACATATTCACATTAAGATCCACCCAGAGTTCCAGAGTACCGCATGCTCGATCACACACGCTCAGAATCATGTCCTCTCGGCCTCCAGGAACCTTCTCGTCGACACGGGTGGACTCCTCGTGCACCCAGGGGCCAGTCCGCTGGCCGACTTTTGGACGGACGTGGCGTCGTGAGAGAATCGCGATGGCAGATTGTTGGTCGTGTTCGGCCTCTGGGGGCCCTAGCCTGGCCCCAGGGTCCGTTGACCGACGGCACGGGATGAAAGGGTCGAGACCTCTGGTGGTCCACCTTGTGGCAATCCACGACGTCGGGGGTCTTGAGGGTCTGGGACCTCTGCGCTCTCGTCGAAGCCGTTCGTGCGGGGAGGCGACGCTGGGAACGAGGCTCGAGGACAGATGCTGTCGTGCTAGAGGCTTCTCTCCACTGTGTGCCTCCCAGGCGGCACCCCTCGCCGTCGAACATCCATCCAGGAAGAAGGCTGGCCGGGGCTGATCCCAGGAGGGGCCTGGGGACCCGCTGAGGTCACGGAGAGCTTCGAGGGTCGAGCTTCGAAGTGTTCGACCTTTGCCTTTTACCCAAGCAGTGCTTGCACGGAGGAGGAAGAGGAGGAGGAGGAGGAGGAGGAGGAGGAGGAGGAGGGTCGGAACGAGAATGGAGCATCACCCTCGTCCATGAGTTGCTTCGTCTCTCAGGCCCTGGGCCTGTGGGCCGCTCTGGCCGTCATGTGACCGCCGTCGCCGCCTCGTCGCCGCCTGCCGCCGCCAGTCGCCGCGAGCCAGCGGGCCGCTTTTGGCCGCCGTGTGGCCCCCGGCGCCGCCTCGTCGTCGCCCTCCGCCTGGGCCTCTGTGGGCCGCTCCGGCCGCCGCGTGACCGCCTCCTCGCCGCCTCGTCGCCACCTCGTCGCCGCCCGTCGTCTCACCGTGCTGCAGTCGCAGCTGCATTGCAATTGAGATGCTTTTGCGCTGCACTGCATTGCACTGCACTGCTTTTTGCACGACTGTGCTCATGCTGTGCATCGGTTTGCCTTGCACTGCATGGCATTGCTTTTTGCGTTGCATGGTTTTGCTATGCTTTGGATCGATGTGCATTGTGTTGCGTCGTGTTGTAGTAGATTGCATTGCGCTGCTATTCATCACTTTGCATTGCATTGCATCGCATTGCATTGTGTTGCTTTGCGTTGTCATGCACTGCGTTTCATTGTCATGGGTTGTTTTGTATTGCGCTGCTGTGTGTTGCTTCGCACTGCTTTAGGATACATTGCCTTGCTTCGCGTTGCGTTGTGTTGCTTTGCGCCACATCGATCGCACCACCTGGATTCCACCGTTTAGATTTAACCGCGTGAACTGAAATAAGTCACTCGTTGCTTGTGGCCAGCACTGGCTAATACCTACATGTCTGGGCCGCTGGGTGAGAGGTTTTGAGGTTTAAGTGAAAGGAAAGTTCGAGGTTCGAGGATCCAGAGCTCCACCGCCTTGAAGATATCCAGCGTCTTACAGAAATCAAGCCAGAACGGCTCCTTGCTCTTTGACGTCCAAAGGCCGCTTCCAGGCCATAGGGCCGTCAAACACGATCTGGGGCGAAAAAAGCAATACAGAGGATGGGCGACGGTATCTTCTGGGCACCCCGTGTTGAAAGCAAACGGGATCGGAGGTCTGAACCTCGAACTTGGAGGATCAAATTGCGGGGGGACGTTGCCTGAGGCTGTAAGCACCACGCGAGAAGTAATTCGTGTTCTGACCGCGTCCTTCGCCTTCACGCCGCGGCCGCTTTTCACACTGTTCCACATGTCATGTGTCCAGATATACAAAGAAGCTTTTCCGCGACCCAGCCATTGCTACATGACTCTACGTGCATCGCGCCGCCAAACCGCGACGCCCGCCGCCTGGGGCCCTGGATCCGAGCGGGTGGGCGATGGCACGCGGATGAGCTTGATGAGCAAAATCCGAGCGGGCCTCGCGGCCCCTGTTGATCCTATCCTCCACGCCCTCCGAATAGGGGCTCATCGCGATCGGCCTGCGCATCGCGCGCAGCTTCGAACGCACGGGCCCCCCCTGGCCGCCGCCCTTCTTCATGCGGAAGTACGGGAGAAAGTCGCCAAAATAATCATGGGGTAGGGGGGCCGAACTCTACGCGCCGAAACTTTTCCGGCCCCGCGCTGAAATTTGCACAGAAAGCTGATCCCGGTGCATGCGGGACCCTGGCGCATGCAGTTTTCGTCGTTGCCCTCGGGGGGCGGAGAAACTAAGCGTGCGCCGCGCCGCCCCGGCGTCGCCCCGCCCGTCAAGGAGCCCTGGGGCTGACAGCTGGCCACAAGGAAAGCGCGCGCTCCAATTCCCGATCACCAGAATGACCGCGGCGAAAAACGCGAGGGTCTCTGCGTCCACGTGAGGCGCCTAGGCCAGCTTGACAACAACTGCTCTGATGTGAAGTCGCCGCGAGCAAAAGTTCTTCTGTCCTCCTTTCGCTTTGTCCACGCGCATTGATCGCGCTTTTGCCCCCGCGCCCACTGGGGGGCCGTCCCTGAATGCAATGTAGAGCACCGCAGGCGGCCCGATAGTTGTCGCGCCAGCTGCGCCGCATTCAAGCGCAGCCTCTCGATGGCGGTCATCCCGTCGTTGCTGTCGTTCCCCTCTGATCCACGCGACATGCCAGTCATGTTTCTCGCCCTCCAAGGTCCATCGCGAGGTCCTTCGGTGCGCGTGAGGCCCCTGCTGCATCTACTTCTGTGGTCTGGCCCCTCGCGCCGCTGCGCTGGCTGCCAGTTCCTGCCTCGGCGCTGACCCCCCGGCGCATTCGGTCCGCTGGCGCGCGCGCGCGCGCGAGCGCATGCGAGATGGAGGTCGATGGCGGCATCTTCGCGGCTGCGAGCGCCGCTGCAGTGGACTGGGAACGCCCCGGGCCGAAAGTCAAACGACGTAATGCGCGCGGGACAGGATGGCTGAGTTTTCTATGCAAGGATACATGCATCACGGAGACGCAATGTTCTGCATGCGAAAGCTGTTCTGCGCCACGGGCATTCGTTTATCGTAGCTCGCACCGGGTAGATGTTCCCCATATGGCGCGCGCGTGTCACGCGCGCCGCTAGGGCTCGCATGGCGATGGACGAGCTCCCGCGCATCGCGCCGCCGTCAGTCTCGCGCGCACATGCGCAGCGCACTCGTAACCAGCGCTGCCGCGGTTACAAGTCGCGTCGCTCTCGACCTCCAGCGGCCCCATCTTGGCGGCGCCCCCCTCGGTCACCGATTTCAGCCCTGGGCGGACAGGTCTCTCGCGCATCTTCTCGGGGCCTTCACCGCCGGGGGACCTTCCGGCGGGGGCCCGCGCGGATCTCGTCGAGGGCCTCGCTGAGAACGTGGTCCTGGGAAGGGGCCAGGACGTCTTTATCTCCTATTGTTTCTCATGCGCCAGGCGCCGCGAGATTTCGGCGGCGCTGCGCCGCCCGCGGCGCGATTTGCTGTTTTGCCGCGCCGCCGGGGTCTAGCCTGCCCGCCCCCAGCTGGTGGTCGAGCTCCGCGGCCCCCAATGTACCATCAAGACTTGCCGGCGATTTTCCGAGTTAGCTGGCATCTTCTGCCGCTGACTGACGCGCGGGGCTCTTAATTTAGCGGCGGCGCGGCTGATATTCCAGCGCTCGGAATTTACACGCTTGCTCCGAAAAAGAATCCCGCCCCACATGCTCTGGCGAGGCGTTGGCTCCCATGAGATGGACCGTGAGGCAGCGATGTGGACGCGCCGGCGCAGCGCCCAGTGAGCCTGCGGAATGCTTTGGCAGGACGCAAGCGGCGAGACCTGCGGTCGCCGCGCTGCAAACAAAGCGCAAAAACAGCGCGCGCAACAATCTCTGCTGTAGAGGCTGGGGCCGAGCTTCCCCTAAAGACCCCCGCGCTGCCCTCGCCCCTCGCGCGAGGTTACAAAGCTCCGCGCGCGGGGCCCCGTCGAAGCTCGCCGTCGGGCCAAGGGCCTGAACTTCACAACGGACTGGTCCAAGGTTTTTTCCTGTGGGCTCGATGCCCCCCGCGCCGTGCAGAGATCGCGCGTGGTTCGTCTTGTCTGCGTTCAGGTGATGGCCATTGTTGTGGACGCGCTGCTGCGGCGCGCTCGCGGCGCGGTTCAGCAGCTGCGCGACCCAGGCTGCGCGCTGTGCGCGCGTGCGCATGAATTCTCGATGCGTCGCCCTCGAGACGCCGGTTCCTGTGTCCGCGGTGTCCATGCTGATCGGGCAGTCTTGTCGGAGTAGTGCATGGCTGCGTTGCATTCGGCGTCGCTACGCGCTTCGCTCCATTCATGCATGGACGGCGAATCTGCGTTCATGAAGCCCCCTGCCGCCAAAGAACGCGCGTTGGCGACGCCCTGCTGCTGCGGGGAGAAGGCCGCCTTGCCGTCGACGACGTTGGTCTGTATGGTAGATTGTTCGACTGCTGAGAAGGTGTGTATTCTCTGTCCAGCTGCATGCGATGCGTGCGCGCGTAGCTTGGCACGGCGAGCGTCGGCGAAGGCGTCGGTCGCGTCGTTGCTAGATAGGTCGTGACTGATGCGCGAGGTTCTCAGTCTCCTACCACGCCGTACACACACTTAAGATTGCCCCCCCCTTCCGTCTTCCTCGATACCCTCCGCGAGCAAAGCACAAAGGCGTAGGCCTTCTGGAGACCCGCTGTAACAACCCAAAGTAGGACGCGTCGAACGCGTCAAAACAATGCGAGACCCTCTGGCCCCTGAGGCCCAGCTGGGATTTTTTGGCAAGCGCATGCGCTTGGGGCCCAGTGGCCGACAAAGAGACCACTCCGACTAGCCGAATGAGCGCCAACATGCCGTTATATCTTGAAGGCAACAAAGCGAGTACGCACGTGCCTTCTGTCATTCTCATTCGTACAACTTAAGAAGTCCACGCGCGTGCACAGTGCTTCTGCCAAGACGCTCCACGTCGGTCCTGCTATCCTGTTCGGTGCTTTTCTGACGTATGTGATATGGCCTGCTCTGTCTTGTTTGATCGTGTCCGTAAGATTCTCAAGTGCACGGATGTGCGGCAAGAAAGATTAGTCTCCAATCCTGCTCTCCCACGATATTTTGCTGCAGTCCATCCACGCAGCGGCATGCCGTGGCGCGGTGCGAAAATGAATATTTTTGCGGCCCGCGGCAACGACCAGCAAGCGTGACACGAAGACAGAGTACCTCAGCGTGTCTAGCTTGACGCCAGGCGCGATTGATCTCCTCGATTCGCTTCTCCGTCCATTCCTTGCTTTGCTGTAGTCGCAAGGCTAGCGCTTTACGCGATCGCCGTGTGGGTTCCTTCTCGGCGTCGCCGAATACCATGGAGACGTCTCCTTGGACATCTTTCGTGCATGTGTCTCGAAACCGCTCTCCACGTTTTCCACGTTGTAGCAATAGCTCCATTCTCCGTTCACGCATATGTTCATAATCAACACGTGCGCCCAAACTGGTGGGCAAGTAACTTCCGTTGCTTCGCGAGCGGCATGATATAATTTATTCGGCGCCTCCTGTACGTCACTTCGGTCCCACGTCGTTCGCCACCCATCTTCCGGTATATTGTGTGTGTGTGTTCCTCTTCCGCTTCTGGAGAAAACTCGTTCCGCCGGTAAACCCAAGGACTTTTGCCTTGCTGATGCTGTCTAGCCAGATCGACACATGGTCATGAACATGTGTGTGGACGTATTTGTGCTGATTGCGTCCCAAACCAATCAGGCGTATCAAATTCTGAAGCTTTCGCACGTACCGTGCTTGGCGCTGCCACGTGATCGGTGTTGTTGTGATGCATTTGAACATCTGTCGGTCGGCCCCGTCTTCCACTCCGCGTCAATCAAACATGCACAAGTGGTTTTCCTCCAGGAGCTGTCTCCACTGTTTGGACACGATTGGTTGTAGTGCTGCGCCTGCCGCGCCAATCATCTCATCCTCCTTGGAGAGGCTCCTCCCGTGACGTCCGTCTGTATGCCAAAACTACACTTCCAATCGCCCACAGCCAAAGGGACACAGTAACTGCCAAGCTGATAGATTTCAGTCAGCCATCCAACCAAACATATGTTTAGTGACGTTCCGCAGCGTCTTGGCGGCCATTCCCCGTAGAGGAATCTACATCGGAAAGACTGCGAGTGATTTCTCGTCCAAAAGGCGACGAGCCAAACCCACACGTCTTCTTGAACAAATGAGTGGAGCTGTTACTGCGACGTGGTGCAACGTACCATACATGCGTCCTCCATGACTTCAGCGCCACATACATTATTTGGTACGCGCGGTCTCCTGCAGCCCATCTGGGTGCATCGGTGATTAGGCAATTGGCATTGTGAAGTATCAGAATATCCAGAATGACGCCCAGCGCCAATAGCAACATACATGCCCGTGGTCTTGGCGTACATCGGTATTGCTTCCGAGCGGCCCGCTGAACATTGTCAACAAGTATATGCACTGCTGCGGGTGAGGTAAGGTGTGATGGTATGGTATGCAGAGTGTGCCCGGGCCAGCCCTCCTTCCTGCGTGCTGACCTTTTACGTCCGGAGCATCGCGTGGTGTTGAGCGCGGGGGGCGTGGTGGGAGCTCGCTGGCCATAGGAGCTCCCGAGGGGGCTGGAGGACGAGGAGACGGCGTTCCGTGAGGGACGCTACTTGGCGGAGCGGGCCTCCATATGGAAGCCAGGGCGGAGAGGAGGGAGGAGAAAGGAGGACAGGGTGCACAGCGAGGAGTGGTGCTTGGTGGGATCGGCCTCCATGGACGCGAGGGGGGACAGTGCATCACTGCCTCTCCCAGGGCTCGAGCCAAACAGTGGTGTTCGTTTGCGTTTTGCTTTCCTGTTCCTTGGCTCTGCCTTCGTTCCGCCAGTTGTGTGAAACGATATCACAACCACCGTCCACGACATCGCCAGAGCACCGTTCGGCTTGAGCCCTGGCCTCTCCCCCACCGCACGCCCGAAGAGGGGACGCGCACAACCAGACCGCGGGCCCGAGACCCAGAGGCCCCAACGCTGCCCCCCGACCCCGACAAAAATACGCTCCCCGGGAAAAGCGAACATTCCCCGGGAAAAGCGAACACTCCCCGGTACAACCCTTCCCCGGCTTGATTCCCCGGTAGATTCTGTGAGAGGCGTCTGAGAGGCTTCTGAGAGGCGTCTGAGAAGCTTCTGAGAGGCTTCTGAGAGGCGTCTGAGAGGCGTTTGAGAGGCTTCTGAAAGGCTTCTGAGAGGCGTCTGAGAGGCTTCTGAGAGGCGTCTGAGAGGCTTCTGAGAGGCGTCTGAGAGGCTTCTGAGAGGCTTCTGAGAGGCTTCTGAGAGGCTTCTGAGAGGCTTCTGAGAGGCTTCTGAGAGGCGTCTGAGAGGCGTCTGAGAGGCGTCTGAGAGGCGTCTGAGAGGCTTCTGACAGGCTTCTGAGAGGCTTCTGAGGGGCGTCTGCGAGGCGTCTGCGAAGCTTCTGAGAGGCTTCTGAGAGGCTTCTGAGAGGCGTCTGAGAGGCGTCTGCGAGGCTTATGAGAGGCTTCTGAGAGGCGTCTGAGAGGCGTCTGAGAGGCTTCTGAGAGGCGTCTGAGAGGCGTCTGAGAGGCTTCTGAGAGGCTTCTGAGAGGCTTATGACAGGCTTCTGAGAGGACCTTCACCACCGTGTTCAGCACCTTCACCATCGTCGTCATCGTAGCGGCGGATTTACGGGCATGTTGTTCCCTGTCCCCACATTATTGGACGAAGCGGCGCGTGAATGACCACCCAGTCTGACAACGACCACCATCACAACCAAGAGCACCAACTTCACCGACAACACGATCACCCCCCACCATTAGCATCACTATTCGCGTCGGCCTACTACTACTACTACTACTACTACTACTACTACTACCACTACTGCTACGACTACTACTACTACTACTACTACTACTACTACTACTACTACGACTACTACTACTACTACTACTCCTACTCCCACTCCCAATCCTACTCCCGCTCTTACTCCTACTACTACTACTGCTACTACTGCTACTACTACTACTACTACTACTACTACTACGACTACTACTACTAATACTACTACTACTACTACTACTACTACTACTACGACTACGACTACGACTACGACGACGACTACTACGACTACTACCACTACTACGCCTACTGCTACTACTGCTATTACTACGACTACTTCTGCTACTAGTAGTGCTACTACGACTATTACTACTACTACTACTACTACTACTACTACTACTACTACTGCTACTGCCGCTACTGCTTTTACTACTGCTGCTACTACTACGACGAGTACTACTACTACTGCTACTACTACTAAGACTGCTACTACTACTACTACTACTACTACTACTACTACTACTACTACTGCCACCACCACTACTATTACTTTTTCTTCTACTACTACTACTACTACTACTACTGCTGCTACTACTACTACTACGACTACTACTACTACTACTACTACCACTACCACCACCACCACTACTACTACTACTACTACTACTACTACTACTACTACTACGACTACTACTACTGGTACGACTGCTACTGCTACTACTACTACTACCACTACTACTACTACTACTACTACTACTACGACGACGACGACGACGACGACGACGACTACTACTACTACCACTACTACTACTACTACTACTACTACTACTACTATTACTGCTACCCCTGCTACTACTACTCCTCCTCCTAGTACTACTACTACTGTTATTAAAACTACTACTACTACTACTACTACTACTACTACTACTCCACCTAGTACTACTACTTCTGCTACTACTACTACTACTACTACTACTACTACTACTACTACTACTACGACTACTACTGCTACTGCCACTACTACTTCTACGACCACTACCACTACTACTACTACTACTACTACTACTACGACTACTACTCTACTACTACTACGACTACTACTACTACTAACGCCTACTACTACTCAACGCCTACTACCTAACTACTACTACTACTACTATACTACTACGACTACTACTACTAACTCTTACTACTACTACTAACTACTACTACTATACTACTACTACTGACTACTACTGACTACTACTACTACTACTGCTACTACTACTACTACTACTACTACTACTACTGCTAACTACTTACTACTACTCCTCCTCCTAGTACTACTACTACTACTACTACTACTACTACTACTACTACTACTACTACTACTACTACTACTACTACTACTACTACTACTACTACTACTACTACTACTACTACTACTACTACTACTACTACTACTACTCTTACTACTCTACTACTACTACTACTACTACTACTACTACTACTACTACTACTACTACTACTACTACTACTACTACTACTACTACTACTACTACTACTACTACTACTACTACTACTACTACTACTACTACTACTACTACTACTACTACTACTACTACTACTACTACTACTACTACTACTACTACTACTACTACTACTACGACTACGACTACGACTACGACGACTATTACTACTACTACTACTACTACTACTGCTACTACTACTACTACTACTACTACAACTACTACTACTACCACTACCACTACCACTACCAAATCACCAGTACTACAACGCGCGAGCACACCGAGATCAGACATTCCCCGGCATGTTTTTTCGGAAACCGAATGGTCACACGTAAGCCAACCAGTTGGTTTTCGAAGACTCTGCAGCCCGACCCCGCTCGAAACATTCGCAGAAGAAGCGCCGCAGGAATCGTACATTCCCCGGTGCTGCCGGGGAATGTCCGTTCTTCCCGGGGAATGTCCGATTTTCCCGGGCTAAGTACCGATCGCACCCGACCCCCCCCCCCCTGGCGTCAGCTGCTCTGGGCAGGCGCCGCCCGTCTCGAGTGGACCACGCCCGCGGCGACACTGAGGGCGAGGCCTGCCCCAAGAGTGGGCAGGACTCCCAGGCACCGTCGAGCCATGAAAGCATCGCGACGCGGGGGGGTTCGGTTCGTTTCGGCCTCCGGCTCTCGTCGACCCTCGGGAGCGTCGAAGGACGGCTACGAGATGAAGAGCTGCTCCCGGGGAGTGGGTCGAGACCTCTAGGGGTCGCCGTCCTGAAAAAGCCATGACGTCGGGGGTCTGGGATCTTCACAACTGCGACCATGCCCACCCCCACCGAGGAAGCCTTGGCCCCTCTGGCTGACTGACCCACCCCGAGGCGGGGATGAGCGCCGCCTCCCTTGGATCTCGCGGGCGACAAACGTATCCGTATCCGTGGCCTCGCGGGCCAGGCATCTGGGCCGCGACCCCACGGATACGTTGCGTTCGTTCGCGGATGCCCCGCGCGGAGCGCAGCCGTGGGCCTGCGTACCGTGGGATCGCGCCCTGGGAACCTAGACCGCCAGGGCGCGGACATGGATGGGCGCCTGACACGGCTTCCAACGGCATCCCCCTCATCGTCCTATTCACCTTCCTCACCCCCCTCTCCCTCCTGACGTTTTTCCTCCACCCCTCCTCCTGCTCCTGCTCCTCCTCTTCCTCCTTCTCGTCCTCCCCATCCTCCTCCTCTTCCTCCTCCTGCTCCTCCTCCTCCTCCTCCTCCTCGTCCTCCTCCCCCTCCTCCTCCCAGAGCACTCGACCCGCAGCACTCGAAACGCTCAAGAAGTCCAGATCAACCGACGGCCCTGCCCTGAACGGATCCCCCGCGCGCTCCCGCGGAGCTCGCGGCACCCATCCCATCCTGGACGGGGCGCGGCCGGGAGAGCTGGGCTGCCCTGCTCCGGCTGGCCAGGGATCGGGAGCCCCTTGCGATCATGCACACGCTGCTGTTATCCTTCGCTCCCGTGTTGTGCGAGGCGGGGATTTATCCAGATCCACCGCCTGGGAACCGACGTCCTGGTGCCCCAGCGGGCGGTGGAGATGTACATATTTCGGCCCCCGGGGGCCCGAATATGTCCATATCCACCGCCTGCCGAGGCTCCGAAAACTGACCCTCCAGGCGGTGGATATGGATAAATTCCCGCCTCGGATGCTGGCGGTCAGCGCAGCGGGGGGGGGGGGGGCGGGCGGCGCGAGGGTGGCGGCCTTCTCGAAGGCGGGGGGGCGTCTTGGAAGACATCCGCCTGCTCAGAAGGGCCCAGAGGCCGCCACTCCGCCTGCTCAGAAGGGCCCCGAGGCTGCTGATCCACCTTCTTGGAAGGCGGGCGGGCTTCGGCGACGCCCTCCCGCCTTGTGAGAAGCACACGCGCCTTCTCACGAGGACTCCCCACTCCCACCACCCCCTGGCGCGCGCCGCCAACGTTTCTCCGACCCAGTCCTCGTCGTCCGGCTTCTGGGCCACAGCCCGGGTCTCCCGCGGCCGCTATGGCCGGAGCGCTCTCGGCGAGGCACAGCTGTTGGAGCGCATGCCCGAGGCTGGGAGGCTGCCGAGAGCCGACGCAGACGGCCGAAGTCAGTCCCGAACCTGCTCCTCCATGCTTCGACCCCCGCTGCCCATTCTGCGCACAGGCGCAGGGCCTCCCGCCGCGCTGGGCGACCGCGGGGCCTCTCACGCGCCCTTCTTGCGCAGCGCCGCCAGCGCCTCGGCCATCTCGTCCCTCTTCTTCTTGCCGCGCTTGTGCGTGCCCAGGCGCTTCTTGGCGACCTTCAGGGCGCGCTTGAGCGTGGCGGCGGAGCCGACCCTCAGCAGCTCGATCATGCGGCGCTCGTAGGGCGCGAAGCCGGCCACCTCGCGCACCACCTCCTTGATCAGCGCGCCGCGCTGGGACTTCCTGCCGATACGGTAGGACGGCTTGGTCTTCAAGGTCCTGCGCGTGGTGATGAAGCCCTTGTTCAGACCTGCCGCCAGGCCCGTGGGCTCCGGCTTCACGTACCCGGCCTTCGCCATCAAGCTCGGCCTGCGAGACGCTTCCCTGTGCTTCAGCTCTGTCTATCCGTTAGCCCGGTCGGGGGCCTGACTGGCTTGGGCCAGCACGGCTACGGAAGAGGGAGGGGAGGAACAAGGGGAGGCGATGACTGAAGGAGGGAGGAGAAGGAGGAAGGGAAGACGAGGAGGATGGCGGGAGGGAGGTGGTGGAGGACCAGCATAAACCATGGATGCATCAGAGATGCTGGAATACACGTCGTTCATTTCTGACCGTGCTCAGTTCTGATTATGCCCGCGTCCAATTGTTCCCGGCCCCCCCAAGCGGCCAGGAGGAGGCCCAGGACAACAGAATCAGGAATGACAGGATCTTGGCCCCAAAGAATCTCAGAACTGTCGAAGAATAAGAAGTGAACCACGCGTGCGCCCTCCCGTCCCAAGCCCCTGTTCCCAGGCCCCTGAAGGCCTTCTCTCTCCCCGCGCGGAGCGCCGCACGGAGCGACCGGCACCCGACGGGCCTGCCGATCAGACCGGGGGCCCCGCTGTTGGCAAAGGACCTGCATCACCGCTGTGGCTGCCATGACAGTGGGTACTCTAACAGGTGTAAAACATGTCATAACCAAGCGTCTCAAACATCTCCTACATGCTTTAAACATGGTTGACACATGTTGTAGACATCTGGAGGTTACTTAGCAGCACGCTTCCTCTCCATTTAGCCCACTTCCACAATATTGCCGTCGTCGACCGCGCAAGCTGTAACGTGAGAAGGTGTGACAATGAAGACCACCGAGATGTCAAACAAACGTGCCCAGCTTGCAAAAGGACCGCCCCCACCCGTGCAACTCTTGCGCTGATTTGCACTTCTGGCTGATAACGACCATGGAGGAAGACTTGAGCGAGAGCCCAAGTCTGCCAAGAAAAAGAAGTCCAAATGTAAAGCCCCATCTTGAGAGGAACCGTCCTCCATCCACGTATCTGCTGCAAGCTGTCAGAACGAATGTGACCGGCGCTAAGGCCAGAACCACGTTTTGAAAATGAGCCGCCCCCCATCCGTCAAACTGATGCAAAATCTTGGCGCGAGTGAACGTGGCGGAGCTACGAACCCTCCATTTTGAAAATGAGCCCTCTCAATCATTCTGGCTGCCGGAAGCTTTTAGCACGAGTGTGCACGGCGTTGAGGCCAGAGCTCTATTGCGAAAACCATCCTTTCCTACGAGTGCAGTTGTTGCAAGCGCTTAGCACGAGTGTGCGCAGCGGACAAAAGAGAGCTCCATTTTGAACCCGACCTGCGCCCCACGATTTCAACGGTTGCGAATGCCAAGCTTCAGTGTCAAAGGTGATACAGATGTGTAACGCGAGGCTTAAGTCGGGCGTGTCCCCTACAGGGGGATTTTGGACGAATCATGAAAAAACAAAAATATTCCAAAATGGTCAAACAATACTAAAATAGTCCCCTGACTATTTTTTTACTATTTTTGAATATTCCCCCTTTAGAGGGACCGACTTAAGTGTAACGCGAGGCGCCCAGGCCCACCCTACCAACACGTCTGCGGGTGCGGCAGGGAGGAGCCGCCTACAAGGGATAGTGATGGAAGGGGGGGAGGGGCCGGGGACGAGGAGGGAGGACGATGCTATGATAGAGGAAAGAGAACTATGCACATACACCGATTCTGGCCAGGCCCATCCTGAGCCCAGGATCGGTGCATACGCCCGCTACCTTGGCCAGGAAGGTATATGCACCGATCCTGGGTCAAAGACGGGCCTTGCCAGGATCGGTGCATGCGTATAGTTCTCTTCGCCCGATATGAACACTGTTGAGGGCAAGACTTGCGTCCATATCCGCTGCAGCTTGGAGCTTCGAGATTCCTTCCCCAGAAGCCCGAGGCGCACTGGATGTGGGTAAGCATCCGGTCCCTACGGGCTCGATTTTTATCCATATCCAGTGCGCCTCGGCCTTGCGGCACCCCTTCCAAAAAATCCAAGACGCACTGCATATGGATATAAAACTTGCCCGCAGCTGTGGCGACCAGGATGAGCAAGGACGCTGACGAAAGAGGAAGGGGGGAGGGAGGAGGGCGAAGCTCGGGTAGGACGAGGGACCAGATAAAAACAAACGTCATGGGAAAAGGGGACGGATGCGAGGGAGGAGGGCGACGTGGGCGGAGGGTGCCAGCAAGGGTGGGGTGCTTGTGGGGGAAGAGAAGGATAGGTGAAAAGGATAATATTGAAGAGGAATGAAGACGATAGATGAGGGGTGGCCGGGGATGAGAATGGGAAATACGAGCAAGGAGGAGAACTGAGAAGGATGGATGAAGAGGGAACTAATAAGGATGAGAAGTATAAAGGGGACCCCCCTCCCCCTTGCCGTTATCAGAGAGAGGGGGGGCCAAACGGTCTGACATTGTCAATGGGTGCGTACCCGGAGAAAGGTGCAGCGGTGCGGATGATCGCAGTCATGTTAGTGTTGATCCCATCGCATCACAATTTACATACAACCCGCGGAGCTCGCGTCTTGTTTTTTGTCGAGGAAGCATGCTCGTCTGCATTACCGACAACGGCTCCTATTTGTGACTTCATTACGACATTATTAATGGCTCGCATTCGCGATAAGGACATCCTTGCAATTTACTCAAGGACCGCGCTCTCGTCTAGGATGTCCTCACGACTAGCACCCGTACTCCTGACCACGTAATGATCGTCCCCTGGATCTGAGTTTTGAGGATCCCGTTTGGCGGGCGGGCAGGTCTGGCTTATTGGGCCAACCTCTGCATCCACCTTCATCCACATATGAATGTCCGCCTCCTTCTGATCTGCATGTCCCGCTGTTTCGCCTGGGGGCCACACACATGTGCCACCTTGTTTGGCACACTCACAGTCCACAAAATGGCAACTCGTTGATACCCGTACTTCCCCTGCCATCATCTCCCGAACCCCATCCAGCGCGGCGGTGTCGTTCTGAAGGTTTCGAGTCCAAATGTCACGCTTACCACTTCAACGACCAAGCGAGGAGGGCCCACACCCGTAGGGCCCCGTCTTTGAAGAGGCGATTCGCGCAGTGACAGACAACTCGTGTAAGGAGTTCTAAAAAAGGGAACCTGGGGAAGGAGGGTGTACTGCAGCATCGTGAGTACATGTTGGGTTTGATCTTACCCTGCACTTTCTTCTTCTCCTCCTCGTCCTCCTCCTCCTCCTCTTCCTCCTCCTCCTCCTCCTCCTCCCCTCCTCCTTCTCTCCCTCCTCCTCCCTCCTCCTCCCCCTTCCCGCCTCCTCCTCCTCTTCCTCTCCTCCTTTCCCTCATTCCTCCTCCCCTCGCCCACACGTGTGAACATCCGGTCGGCACCTGCCCTCAGAGCCCCCGCCCCCTCGGGGTCCGCCCTGGCAACCGTTCCAACCGCGCCCGGCCGAGAGACGATGTACAACCTCGGCGGAGGTTCGCGGGGGAAGGGGCGGGCGAAACCGTGGGGGGCAACCGGGGCGCAGGAGAGTGGCACGTCCTCTTCGGGTTCCCCAACACCTCGCCCCACCTGCCTTTGGCCAAGAGGGGCCTTTGGCCAAGAGGGGCCTCAGAAAACCCGTGGGATGCCAGGCCCATCTCCCCCAACCCTGCCCCCCAGCACCAGCAGGCACCAAGCCTCGTCAGCGAAACGCAGCGCCAGGCCGAGAGCAAAGCTCGCCGACGAGAGCCTCCAGAAACCGTCCGGGGAAAACTGATCGGAACGTCACCGTCTTTACCGTCTTTGTCGCTCGGACGTCGTCGTCCGCCGTCCTTGGTCTCTCGTCGGGCAGTCGGTCGGTGTCAATGTCGTCATTGTCGTCGTCGTCATCGTCGTCACCATCGTCGTCGTCGTTCGTCGTCGTCGTCGTCGTCGTCGTTCGTCGTCGTCGTAGTCCGTCGTCGTCCGCCCCCCGCAAGCGCCTGTTGGCCTCCGCCCCAGCCGCCCCAGCCACCCCACTGCGGCTTCTGCCACTGTCCCCACGCGGCCGCGGCCGCGGCCGCGGCCAGCGGCATGGCCTGTGGGGACGAAGGGGGGGAGGGCGCCAGGGGGGTAGAGGAGAACGGGAGGAGAAGGAGGTCGGCCTCCTCCTTCTCCTCCTTCGCCTCCTCCTCCTCCTCCTCCTCCTCCTCCTCCTCCTCCTGCGGAGAGGGACCTGCTGGAGGGGGCCAATCTCCGACTGGATGGGACGGGACTGCCGCATAATGGCGCGCGCAGCCGTGAGCACGGCGCTGGGCATGGACTTCGAACGAGCATCATGTAAATCGTGAGTGGTATGAGAGACCTCGCGGGAGGCGGCAGCAAAGGCGGGGAAAGACGGGATGGGAGACACAAGAGAAGACGAGGTTGACGGGATGAGGACTGACACAGGCCAGCAAGGTTAGGGCGGACAAGGAATGAAAGGTGATCCGAAGAGAGAAGGCTTAGAGTAAGAAAAACAATTATAAAGATGAAGCCCGCTGACCTTCAAGAGGACGATCCTGACATCGGACAGCAAGGCCCACCCACCCAGGCGAACTGACAACACACGCCCACATGTCCGACCGAGCGGACAGCAAACGTAAACGATGTTGTTTGACGTAAGTGCAGTGTGTGGTCCCCTCTGATCTGGGCCACGGAAATGCCAGACATCAAGGCACCAACCCTCTACGCAGTAGATGCGGAGTCGATCATCTCTGCGCACAAACTGCAGCAGACGAGCCTCGGCATGATTTCGCAGCTGGACTCAGGTGATAGAGATGTGCCTTAAATCGTGGTATGGGTTGCTATATAAGTCAAGGGCTCGAACAACGGAGGCAAGGGCCTCAGGAGGCATGGGAAGGAAGCGCCAAACGCAGACGTGATCGTGCCACCCACCGCGCTGGGAAAGGTGCGGAAGGAGGGGGAAGAGGAGAAGAAGAGCTCCAGGCGTGTGGAACACAACACTGTGCCTTAGACAATCGCCTCGGAGGGGAATTGCACCGCGCGCGGAGGATAGAGGGACACAACACGGCACATACATAAACTGTTGGAGCTCCGCGCGGAATTCCTGGATCGGCGCGCGCGCAGCCGAGGCCAGCCTGCAGCGGCCAGTCCCGGCCAGGCCCGGGGAGCGCAGCGCCTGCACCGCTCGAGGTGGCCCCCGGGAGGGGCCTGCCGGGGCCGGGCGGAGACGTCCAGACTCCTGCTGCCGCCCTCGGAGGGGGGGGGGGGGCGCCTGCTTGGCCCGCTGCTGCTCGTCCCACCGGTCGTTCACCATCCTCGGCGGGGGCGCGTTCTCGGGCGCGGGGGGCTCGCCCGTCTTCTGCTTCCAGCTGCTGTTCTCGTGGACGATGATGTCCACCTTCACCTCGCAGGGGGGCCGCGGCGATCCGAGGAGGGGGGCAGCCAGGCCCCCTCGAGCCATGGAAGAATTACCGCGGGAGATGTTTCGTTATGTTCTGCCTCTGGGGGCCCTCACCGGCCCTCGGGGCCGTCAGAAAACGACTCGGAATGAAAAGCCGGTCCTGGGGAATGGGTCGAGGCCTCCAGCTGTCGGGGTGGGAGGAGAGCGAGCGGGGAGGGGGCCGGACGAAAGCGGGGGGGGATAGCGAGTCAGCAAGTCAGCTCCCGTAGCGGCGCCCTCCCGACGCCTCCCGGTGCCCGTGCATCGAGGGCCGCTCGCCAGGCGGCGGGGGCTTCGCGCGAAACCAGCCGCACGCAGCTGATGTCGTGCACCCTCCCCTTTCCCAACACCTACCCTTCCCCCCTCTCGTCCGCCCCGAGAGAGGGGCAAGCGGAGAGGGGGGGAACACTGTTCCCCCCCTCTCCGCCTGCCCTCCTGTCAGGAGGAGAAGGAGGTCGGGCAGGCCGGGCGGCAGCGGCCAAAAGCCAATCACCACACCCGCCAGCCCACGCCTGCCACTGGAGACCGCGGCGCCGTCGCCTGCCTCCGTGCACGAAGAGCGCCAAGGAATTGGGGAGACCAAGAGGTACCGATACCGCGACTCCCCGAAGCTCTCCCGGGGTGCGCTCTGACCAGGATCTCGTGGCGAATCCGGCGGGGGCGACGGCGGAGGCCCGGGGAGGCCCAAGGAGAAGAACACGAGGGGAGGGCAGAATTATAGGTACCTCTTCCTCCCCCGAAGAGCAGCACGCCGCAGGACCCGAGAGGCAGCGAGCCCCTGCACGCGCGGGTGCGCGGCGGCTGTCCGCAGGCGGAGGCCGACGCGGGGCCGCCGGGCGGGGAGGCGGCGCCCCTCCGGACACGCTCGCGGAGGCTCCAGCGGGGCTCGGAGTGCGCCGCCGCACGGGGCGCGACGGCGCGCGCGAGGCCGGGGGCGGCGAGGCGAGGCGAGCGGGCGGAGCGCGCCGCCGTCGGGCGGAGGCCGAGGAGGGCGACGAGGAGGAGGGCCGGGAGCACGAGGAGGAGGAGTGCCACGCCCGCTGGGGAAGCGATCGCGTTCGCACGTGCATCGAGACGATACAAGTGGAACCTCGCCGAACTCTCTCTCTCCGAGTTCGGGCGCGGCGGCTTCCCTGCGTCTCCTGTCCAGGACCAGCTGCCCCAAGGCTTTCCGCCTCAGCGCGGGAGAGGATCCAAACAGAGCAAGCCCGCGGACGAGGTCGACCCCGCACCCCTGAACGGTGCTGGGAGGGGACTGGAGGGGAGGGGTGGCATCCAAGCCGAGCCTCGCCGCGAGGAGCCCCCAAGACACATCAGCAAGAGCGGTCGCCACCCCCACCCGCTCGACGGGTGCTTACCCTGCAACGTCCCTGCAACGTCCGAGCCAGTTGCCGCTCGCGGCCCTCGGAGCGGGCCCCCACACAACCCGACGCACGAGCACTCCGACTCCAAGAGGCCCCCCGGGCGGCCGACCGAACCGCAGCTCGTGCGAAGACGATGGGCCCCTGGGCGGTCCCATCGGGGCTGTGCACGGGGGCCTCCAACAAACGCGGCGACTGGCCCTTCATGGCCGTAAGAGGACCCAAGCCTCTTCACCTGGTGGGGGGAGGCTGCGCCGACGAGGAGGAGGAGGAGGAGGAGGAGGAGGAGGAGGAGGAGGAGGAGGAGGAGGAGGAGGAGGAGGAGGAGGAGGAGGAGGAGGGGAACGAAGAGGACGAGGAGGAGGAGGAGCAGGAGGAGGAGGGCGACGATGGGAACACAACAGCCCCGCCGCTGATGTTTGCCGAACGTCAAAAAGGACGAAGACGAGGAAGAAGACAAGGGGGAGGACGAGGAGGAGGACGAGGAGGAGGAGGACGAGGAGGAGGAGGAGGAGGAGGAGGAGGGGACATCGTGCCCGATACAACGCGGCTCAAACAAGCGGGCGCGTGAGGCCCCTGAGCTTGCTACGTTCGGGAGCGTTTGTTCACCGTGTCGCGGCGGCGGCCCCGGCGACACGCTATGCCCCGCAAGCGGATTGCGTGTCTCTCAGCGAGGCGGGAGGCTGGGAACAACAGCTCGGGACGTTAACGTTTGAAATGGGGGCGTGGACAGCGTGTCGCGCCGAAGCGTGGTGGACAAGGACCGACGGAACGACACGCCGAGCCAAGCATTCTGACCGTATCGGTTCAAACTGCGGCAGCGCAGCTCCAACAAGCAGGCGCGCGAGGCCCCTGAGCGTGCTACTGCTGTGGAGCGTGCAACCCCCGCCGTCGTCGGCCGGAGGAGATACCTGGAGAGGCCCCTGGACGACGCACTGGCAGATATCCACCGATGTGGTGTTTCGGCCCCAGAGACCCCGACCACTTCCAAGGGGACCGTGTTGCGTCCAAGGTCGATGTTTATTTGTCCTGGCGCCCGATAGCGGGCCCCAGGGGCCGATCGCGGATTCCGTGCAGGGGATGGCGGCGCCCAGTGTGGCAGCGGATCGGGGCCACGTGAGCCCAAATTTGCGAAACAAATTCACGGACCCACGACCGTATCTCATAACATGTTAGCCAGCGTGGACCCCCAAAACGTGTCTCTAGCCATATAAGCTGTGCAACCGACGTGGAGAATTCTATCAAGTGTAACGAACTGCTGCTCGCAATGAATTGTCCACCCCACTGCTCGCGCACGTCATCCCACCCACCCGCCTGCATCTTGGTTTGAAAAAGCATGCGGCGGCGAGTGCGATGAGTACTTCGAGTTGGCTGGTGCATCTCTGCGGCCGCGCTAGCGCGCATGCTCGCGCGCGCAGCGGCCAGATAGTTTGGCGTGACCGACGTGGTAGTAATGGCGCTGTTCGCTGGGCACTTCCCAACGGGCACATCAGTGCGAGTGGGCAACTTGGGCGGGACCGGTACCATTGCAACGCCGACACCCGTAGACACGATACTGACGGCATTGATGATGGTGACGATATGACAACGACGACGGTAAGGTCAGAAACGACGCCGATGCTGATCACGCCGACGACGATGACGGCGCCCCCGCGTCGGTGACGAACGTTTCAAGGAAAAACAAAGAAGGGTTCGACATGCGCGTGCGGCCGACGCGCGAGATTGCCCGCATGGTACTTTTTGACATGGATATTGCGCTCCCCCCCAGCACGAACGCAAAGGGGTTTGAATGCTAGGGGCTCGCTTGGCCGAAGTCCATGACAATGTTGAACACCGATGGTTTACTGGTACAAAATCGAAGGAGCGCGAGCGCAGGCATATCTGAAACATGTTGCTGCAAAACCATGTGGCTTTAACCATATATCTGGACAGTCGATTTTGAATTGTTGACGACACCAGAGTGTTTTTGTTTGAAATATGCTCGCATGCGCGCGCGACGACGCGCGCGTGCGCACGTCGTCCCATATTTTGCAAATGGGTTTTCGCGACAGCACGCGAGCAAGGGCGCCCGAGCGAGTCTCACATACGCGCGCGAGAAACACGCTGGGCAGCAAGTCGCTGGAACATTGAAGAAAAAACGATGCGGTTTTCTGGTGAATTCGCACGAACTCGACCGCAAGCAACTTTGGAACACTCTAATTGCGAAACCATGTTCTAACCTGTTTCAGGACACTCGATTTTGTAATTTGCTTACGAAACCAAAAATGTTCGACGGAATTTGGCATGCGCGCGCGGCGACGCGCGCGCGTGCACTTCGTCCCGTGGTTTGTAACGGTTTCATGAACATGTACGATGTGTGACCCACGTGTGTTCGCATACGGTGTTTTGCCGAGGAAAGGATGCAGCGGGTACCCATACCAACCTGCCTGGGATAGTACGAACCTATACTTAACATGGGCGGTGGGGGAAATTATATACAAATTGCAATACAAAAAAAAGGGACCCGTGAATTCTGAAGGGGGGTGCGCCGCAATGCATTTCGGGAAATGAACATTGACCTTGGCTCCCTCGCGCGCTACCACCTCCCATGCTCGCGCAAATATCCCACCCACCCACCCGCAAACAGGTTTGCAAAACCCATGCGGCAGCGACTGCGATGGCTGCTTGGCGCTGGCTGGTGCATCGCTGCGGCCGCGCTAGCACGCGCAGGCTCGCGCACAAAGCGACCAATTAGTCTGGCGCGACCGACGCGGCCGCGGTGGCGCCGACCGCTGGGAACTTCCCAGCGCGTCTCGCAAGCCGCGCTGACGCGCGGGCACATCAGCGCGAGTCGGTGATCCGGGCGGGAGCGGTGTCATGGAGACGCCGGCGCCGTCAGACACGATAGTGTCAGTAGCGGCGCTGGCGTGATGATGCCACGGACCACGGCAAGGGTAATGGCGGCACCGATGCTGATCACGCCATGATGGTGTCCTCGCGTCGCTAATGAAGGCTGTCAAAAGATTTCGACATGCGCGCGCGGTCGACGCGCGCGAGTGGCCCGCGCGAGATCATTGGACAAGGATCGTGCCTCCCAACACGCGCGCAAGAGTGTTCGGATGATGTAAACATGTGCGCGCGAGAGGCACGTTTGGTAGAATGTGAAAAACAGTTGAGCACAAACCATGCCCCTCCCCGAAGAATTCGCAAGAGCGCGAGCGCAGGCTGTTGTGAAACGTCCTGCTTCGAAACCATTAGCTTGTTATAAAAGAAACAGTTTGAGATACTCAACTTCGGATCCCAAATGACACCTGGGGCTTTGAACTTTCTTCGGCGTGCGCGAGCGACGTCGAGCGAGCGCACACTTCGCCGAATTGTTTATAAAGGGTCATCGAGACAACACGCGCGCAAGGGCGTCTGAACGATTTTCGACATGCACGCGCGAGGGGTACATTTGGTCACATGCGATAAAGATGTCGGGGAACATGTTTTTCTTCAGAACTCGCAAGGGCAAGGGCGCAGGCTTTTTTGAAAACCCCAACTTGCAAGACCAATGTGTTTATATATGCGCTCGGGCACGCGAGTTCTAAATCCTGACGAAATCTGGGGCTTTGACCCATGCCAGGGTGCTCGCGCGACGGCGTGCGCGCGTGTACTTCGTCGCGTTTTTTGGTTGCAGTGGAACCTTGAAAACAACATCTTTGAAGATGCAAAAAAGAGGTCGCGCATCGCATTTCTGTGAGGACTGTGAGGGGGGAGGCATGCCAGCCTGGCTGGAATGGAATGAACTCATACTTGGAATGAACGATGGGGCAGAATCCCATATACATGCACATCCGCGGGGGGGGATAGCAAATCCGTTCTCGAGAGGGCGGTGAGTCTTAATTCTTTTTTTCTTCGGGAACAAGGTTCTATGCCGTGCAACCGGTACGGTGATACGTACATGGTGCGATCGACGTTGTGCAACATGTAGCTATGGAAATATACAGACATACGATGTGACAGCGATGTTGGGCGATCTATGTGCAACAGCATATTACCTGCGCAATAAATGGTGCGCGATACATGTTGTGCAACGTCTGGGGAACCATCTAAGTGGTGGAGTTGATTTAAACAAACGAATTGGCACATCCCGCACTCTTGCAAACATCCCACCCACCCAAACGCAACTTGGTTTGCAAAATCTCTTAAGACCGTGACGGTGGGTACCAAATGGCACTTGGCAACGACAGCGACGCCGACGACGACAGCGACAGCGACGACGACGACGCCGCCGACAACGACTATGACGACACCGACGACGTCTCCAACGACTTCGACGACGCCGACAACGACGACGACGACACCGACGACGACGACGACGCCGACGCCGACGACGACGACGATGACAACGACGACGACAATGACGACGCCGACGGCGACGACAACGACGACACCGACGACGACGACGTCAACGACACCGACGACGACGACGACGACGACGGCGGCGACGACGACGACGGCGACGTCGACGACGACGAAGACGACGACGCCGACGCCGACGACGAAGATGACGACGACTTCGCCAACGAAGACGACGACGAGGGAGGAGGGAGGACGACGACGGCGACAACGACGACAACGACGACAACGACGAGGGAGCAGGGAGGACGGCGACGACGCGAACGAGAAACAAGGAGGAAGGCCGGCGACGCCGACGCCGACAACGACGAGGGAGGAGGGAAGACGACGACGACGACGACAACGACGACGACGACGAAGACGACGACGACGGCGACGAAATAGGAGGGACGACGACGAGACGCCGACGACGGACGACGACGACGACGAGGGAGGAGGGGGAAGGACGACCACGGCGACAACGACGACGGAAACGACCACGACGCCAAAGAGGACGACGACGACGAACACGAGGAAAGACAGAGGACGACGTAGGCGACGACGACGACGCGGGAGGAGGTTATGAAAATCCTGAAAAACATATGGTTTTCTTGAGATTTCGCAAGGGCTCGCGCGTAAGCTTTTTCAGCGAATCAGTGTTGCGAAACCCTTTGTTTTTGTATGTTTTTTTTGGAAACTCGATTACGAAATCCTTCCGGCACCGAGGGTGTTTGAAGGATTTCGTTATGCGCGCGCGACGACGCGCGCGTATGCACTTCGTCTCATTTGTTACAAGGGATTCGTGACAAAGTGTTATGTTAGAACAAAAAATATCACCGCATAGTGTTTTTTACAAGGGGGCCTCAGGGGGGGAACCCGGTTGGCCTGGGACATTGCGATTTCATATTTAGGATGGACATGTGGGCAGAGTCGTATGTGATTTACATAGGACGCGGGCGGAGTGATAACTCCGGGGGGGGTAGAGTCTATTCTCTTTTTAGGAAAGAGAATATATATATATATATATATATATGATGACATCTGCGTGGTGCACAAACTATGCTGCGGTAAGCGTAATGTGAAGTCTATGGAATGCGCCCTACGTTGCGCAGTCGATGTGGTACTGTCTGCGCAAAGCAACATACGTGGTGCAAAATATGCGGTGCGATCTATGCGCTGCAAAGTCTGCGGTGTTATTTATAAATGGATTAGCCGCTGTAGCGCACGCCGGGATCTCGCGCATCAAAACGAAGGGCTGAAGATTGAGCTCAAGCTTCAACGTTGGATTCCGCGCGCGAGGCGAGAAAACATGTCCGTTTACACTGCAGCGTTGCCTTTCCAGCTTCAGCTTTGGATCCCGCGTGCGAGGCGAGAGCGGTTTGAGGAGGTCCAGGGAAGCTGTGACGCCCATGGCGCCAAACGCCATGGCCAGAATTACAAATTCAGGTGCATTATACTGTGGTTTGCATTGCAGCTTTGCCGTTCTACCTTCAGCTTCAGATTCCGCGTGCGAGGCGAGAGCGGTTTGGGGAGGTCCAGGGAGGGTCTGAAGCCCACGGCGCCAACCACCATGATCAGAATCACAACTTCTGGTTGCATTGCATGTGTTTCGCATTGCAGCTTTGCCATTCTAGCTTCAACTTTGGATTCCGCGTGCGAAGCGAGAGCGGTTTGGGCAGGCCCAAGGAAGGTCGGAAACCTCCACAACCACCGTGATCTGAATTACATGCCGTTGTGCATTGCATGTGTTCCATTGCAACTGCCTTCCTAGCTCCAGCTTTGGATTCTGCGTGCGAGGCGAGAGCGGTTTGGGGAGGTTCAGGGAGGGTCTGAAGCCCACGGCACCAACCACCATGATCAGTTGTTGGCATTGCAATCGTTATTTGACATTGTTTTGTTTGCATTCCAACTTTGCCTTTCCAATTTCAACTGTGGAGTCCGCGCGCGAGGCGCGAAAACATATTTGTTTGCTGTGCAGCTGTGCCGTTCCAGCTTCAGTTTTGGATTCCGCGTGCGAGGCGAGAGCGGTTTGGGGAGGTCCAGGGAGGCTTTGAAGCCCATGGCGCTAACCATCACGATCATACTTACGTTTCTTCTGCAGTGCATATGTTGTTCGCATTGCAGCTTTGCCGTCCTAGCTCCAGCTGTGGATTCCGCGTGCGAGGCGAGAGCGGCTTGGGGAGGTCCAGGGAGAGTCTGACGCCCACGGCGCCAACCACCATGATCAGAATTTCAATTATGGTCTGCATTGCAATTTTTGTGTTGCATTGCCGTTTTGTTTCGCACGGCAGCTTTGCCATTCTAGCTTCAGCTTCGGATTCCGCGTGCGAGGCTAGAGCGGCGGTTTGGGGAGGTCCAGGGAGGCTTTGAAGTCCATGGCGCCAGCCACCATAATCAACATTGCAGTTCTTTTGCATTGCAGGCGAGAAGGTAAGCAGAAACATTGATTTCTACTTGGTTTTGGATGGTTATTGGCCTCTCCAGGGCATCCTTGGGAGGCCCTTTGGCCACTGAGAGAGGTCTTGGAGAGATCTTGAAGCCTCTTGGAGGTATGTTGCAAGATATCTTTGGCCATGGAGGCCATCTTTAGCTCTTTGGGGCCTTCTTGGAACCATCTTGGGCCATCTTGGACGCTCTGACCGCTCGCGAAAGGCCCCCGTCCAGGTCCAGGGGGAGGGGGCACCGAAGAGGAAGAACAGGGGTGGAAGAGGGGGGTATCAAAACCACTCACGCCCTAAAGGGCTGGTGGGATTTTAGCCCCCTCGTCTCTGGGACCGTCAAAGTCGCCTGCTGGGGCCCTCTGGGGCACTTCTTGGTCGCTTATTGGAAGCCTCTTGAGGCATGGGCGTCTCTTGGCAGTCCCGGGAGCCTCTTGGAGCGTCTTGGCTCCCTCTGGGGGGGAGAGGCTCTTGAGGCCGTTTGAGGGCCGCTTTGAGACCGCTTGGGAGTCTTTGGAAGCCTCTTGGGGGTTTTCTTGGAGCCCCTTGGGCGCCTCTTGGGGCCCTCTTTGTAACCTAGGGGGGCCCTCTTGGGACCATGGAAGAGAAAGAAGGAGAAACAAGTAGAGAGCCCAGAGAATCAGAAACAAGTAGAGAGCCGCGTCAGCTGCCATATCAGTTCTTCTGCCCCAAAGCACAGTACTCTGGATCCCTTAATAATCGACCCCCCCTAAAAAACCGGACCCCCCCTTCCTTGGCGACGTAATTTTCCGGACCCCCTCCCGCAGAGGGCGCCTTAATATTCCGGACCCCCCCCAGCAAAATTGCGAGCGCGACGACGACGACGACGACGATACGAGAACTACGACTACGACTACGACGACGACGACGACGACAACGACAACGACAACGACGACGACGACAACGACAACGATAGTCGTCATCGCCATCAGAAGTACCATCATTGCCACCGCCGCATCATATCGTGATGGTGATAACGACGATGATCAGGATGATGACGATGATGTTGAAAATGTTGTTGTTGACGATGATGATGAAAATGATGATGATGCTGATGATGATGTTGGTGATGATGAACATGATGATGACGATGACGATGACGATGACGACGATGATGATGCTGATGATGATGATGGTTAGTACTCCGCGGGCTAGTACCCAAAAGGCGCCCTAATAAACCGAACCCCCCCTGAACGTCGGCTTCAAGAAACGCCGTAACAAACCGGACCCCGCTGCTTCCCCAAAAGGCGCCTTAATAAACCGGACCCGGGGGACGATTATTAAGGGATCCGGAGTACACCGCTGGGGCATAAGAGTTTTTCGCTTCAAGCGGCTTGATATTTGCACGTACATACATACATGCATATGCATGATGTAGGCTTGTATTCGTTATATGTACGTATGGTCAGTTGCCTCCACCCGCGGCTGGACATATTTCACCCGTGCTGGGGGCCCACAAAAAGACCCTCGAATTACGTGAGATGGAGGGTCATCCACGGGGGCCTGGCGAGGCACACGCACACACACGCACGCACGCACGCACGCACACACACACATACACATACACACACACACACACGCAAACACACACACACACACGCAAACACACACAGACACACACACACACACACGCCCACACACTTACACACTTACACACTTACACACTTACACACTTGCACACTTGCACACTTACACACTTACACACTTACGCACGTACACACTTACACACTTACACACTTACACACACACACGCACACACCACGCACACGCACACGCACACGCACACGCACACGCACACGCACACGCACACGCACACGCACACGCACACGCACACGCACACGCACACGCACACGCACACGCACACGCACACGCACACGCACGCGCACGCACGCACGCACGCACGCACGCACACACACACACACACACACACACACGCAGACATTCTGGTGGGACGAAGGGGTATGATAGCAACGGGCAGGATAGAGAGAATCGGCTGACGTAGCTGGTTCTCCTGGCGCCGCCTGGCGCCGGGAGCGCTCATGTATCGAGGAATGGGCCTGGCGGCGGGGCCGAAACCAGCTGCGTGTAGCAGATCTCGTACCCCCCCCATTCCCTTATCCCCCCCTTTCGTCCGGCCCGAAACACGCGCGCCGTTTCGCCGGCCGGGCGCAGGCAGGTGACGGATGCCGCGCGCCAGCTGCCGAGCAAGGGCAGCATGCCGGCTGCGCCAGGCGCAGGTGCCCCGCGGCACGCCGGAGACAGCTGTTCGCGGCATGCTGGGGACACCTGTCTTCGTGAGCAGGGATTGACCGTCCCGGCATTTTTATAGTCCTACCACGAAATGTTCCCAGAACCCAGAAAATTTAAAACAACAAGCACGATGTGCTTAGAATAGATTCCCGAGGTGCTGCAACAAGACAGTCCCAGCCAGAAATGCTCCAAGAACGTTTCGTGGGAACCACAAGCGGCTCTTAGAACAGTGTTCTTGTGAAGGGGCCCTGTGATACACAAATAAATACACACAAATAAAAGGATTCACCACATTTTCCTATATTCTCGGGGTTTCTGTCTTCCCCCCCACTGCCCATATTTTCCTATATTTTCTGGGAAATCGATGACTAATTGTGTCTGTGTGTTTTTTCTCCTCGCCCACCGACCGCAGATGGAGTGCGAGACTTGTTAATTGGGTACCTTGGTTTCGAGTGAACGCAAGGAGAAGCGTAGGCCGCCCGCGGAAGAGGTGGACAGACGTGTAATTGTTTTAATACACACACTCAGCCGGGCGCCTGACGCTCGATGTCTGTCACGCCGCGCCGTGGCATTTGCCGCATCTTCACACGTTGCGATATTTTCCACGATTCGCCGGTGATGTCGGCCCGGCGCCTTGCCGGGGCAGGCGGAACTTCCCGCCTCCCCCACGGGCCGCTCTGCTCTGCTCTCTCTGCTCTGTTTTTTCTCCTCCTGGTTTCTGCTCTCTCTGCCTTCTCTCTGCTCTCTCTGTTTCTGTCTCCCCCCCCACTGCCCATATTTTCCTATATTTTCTGGGAAATCGACGATGAATTGTGTCTGTGTTTTTTCTCCTCCTGATCTCGGCAGGGCCAAGCGGCGCGCCGGGACGCTTCGCGGCTGCCCGACCCTGCCCTCGCCGAGAGGCGGACGTGGGCCCGGCGGTGGAGAGGGGCCGGCGGCGCGCAGCAGGGAGGGCTCGGAGGCGCAGCCCAAGCTGGAGGCCCAGGCGTCGCCCCTCCTCCTCCTCCTCCTCCCTCCTCCTCCTCCTCCTCCTCCTCCCTCCTCCTCCTCCTCCTCCTCCTCCCTCCTCCTCCTCCTCCCTCCTCCTCCTCCTCCCTCCTCCTCCTCCTCCTCCTCCTCCCTCCTCCTCCTCCTCCTCCTCCTCCTCCTCCTCCTCCTCCGCCTCCTCCGCCTCCTCCTCCTATTCGCCCAATGTGCGTCGGGACGTCGTTGCCAGACGAGCGCGTTCCCGGACCTCCAACGTATTGAACAACTCAGGACGGAGGTTGTTCTCGATTTTCGGCCTCTGGCGGCCCTCGCCGGGCCCGTCAGAAAAAACGACTCAGGATGAAAAACCGACCCTGTTGCATAGGCCGAGACTTCCGGGGACCCCGCATTGAAAAAATCACGACATCGGATCTCTGGGTTCCACTGCTCGCAAAGCAACTACTCGCAAATGGCCTGCATCCCCCGCGGGGGGATCTGCGACAAATTCCATCAAAGCGGACATGTGTTTTTCGGACGTCTGAGAGTAGGCGCTTCGCGAGTAGCGGAACGCGCTCGGTGAGCGTCGGGACGTCGTTTTCCAGTGCGAGGCATGACGGGAGCTGCAATCTGCCGGCGGCGGAGAAGGGCGACGGCGGCGACGGGGCGGCGACGGCGACAACATGCCCGCCAGACCGACGCACAGGCCCAGACGACGGGCTGCGACGAGGCGGCGGCGATGGGCGGCGACGAGGCGGCGAAGGGCGGCGACGAGGCGGCGACGGGGCGGCGACGGCGACAACATAGCCGCCAGACCGACCTTCAGGGCCAGTTCCTCATTCCACAAAAGAGAACCCCATAAGTGCAAGCAGCGTTTGGGGAACGTAAGCGATCTCCTTCCTGTCCCTACTTCTTCCACTTCCTCTCCCTACCTACCTCCCACACTATTCCATCCCAGCCTTCTGTAACTTGCCTCTTCCCGCAACCCTCCTCTTCTCTCCATCCATTCACCCCACTCTCCTCTTCCCGGTTCCCTCCGCCCGGTTCCTTCCCCCTCCTTTTCCCCCTTACTCCTCTTCCCCCCTCCTGCCCCACATCCCCTCGCCGGCCGCAGGGATGCCGCCCCCGCCAGCTCACAGAGGGCGGCCCGGGGCGGCTGTCCAAAAGACGGGCCAGAACTGGACATGGACCCAAAGCCCGCCTCCTGTTGAGGTCGGCTACACGTAAGAGTGACCCTGGTGTGCCCGCACCAAAGGTCACTCTGGCGAAAGGTCACTCTTACGTCTAGTCGTTGAGGCCAGGCGCCCAGCCTCCCGGTTGAGGCCTGGCCTCCGCCGGACAGCTCGCCTCCAACCACGGGCCTCGGTCGGGCTTGCGCCGTGGGCTGACACCAGGCTGGCCGCGCGCCAGCCTCGGAGCGTCTTCGGGCCCAGGCCTGGCCTAAGCCTGTGCCACCCCGGGAGTGCGGCGAAGGAGGAGGAGGAGGAGGAGGAGCAAAGGAGGAAGAGGAGGAGCAAAGGAGGAGGAGGAGGAGGAGGAGGAGGAGGAGGAGGAGGAGGAGGAGGAGCAAAGGAGGAGATGAGGCGAACGCTTCAGGCAGGGGCGGCCAGGCAGAAGGGAAAGGAAGGAAGGAAGGAAGGAAGGAAGGAAGGGAGGCGGGGGATGGACGGGGGGGGTGGTCGTCGCGTCGTCGTGGTGGCGGGGGAGATGGTGGTGGTGGTGGTGGACGCGCTCGTGGTGATCATAACCCTCCTTCCCTCCCACCCTCCCTGCGCCTCCGCCCGACAGGATGGTCAATGGGCTGCCAGCAGCTGAGGGTCAACAGTCCTCGCCCCCCCCTGTTCCTCCTCACCTCCTCCTCCTCCCCATCCTCCTCCTCCTCCTCCTCCTCCTCCTCCTCCTCCTCCTCCTCCTCCTTTCTCCTCCTCCTCCTCCTCCTCCTCCTCCTCCAACTCCTCCTCCTCCTCCTCCTCCCTTCTCCTCCCTTCTCCTCCTCTGCCTCTTATTCCCTCCTCTTCCTCCGCCTCCGCTCCCCGTCTGTCCCATAATGTGCCTACATAGCTTTCAGGACGGAGGGGCCCAGCCAAGGGCGATGGTGTCTGGTTCGCGCCCCTGGGCTCACCGGGCTGGACGTGGTGACCTCCCGTTGGCCCATCGACTTCTTGAACGCGCGCACCACGCCTGCCTCCTGCTTCTCCTTCAGGGACTCCTCGGAGATGTAGTTGTTCTCCAGCCGCAGGTACAGGGGCCGCGGCTTGCCACCAGGAGGGGCACCTGGGTACAGGTCGGACTCCTCGATGGCGCTCATGAGGTGATAGAACCCCTCGCTGGTGATGGCGCAGTCGGACAGGTGCATCTCGGTCGGCGCCTGCTCCTTCGTCAGCCCTCTCAGGTGGTCGCCTAGGATCCGCATCGCATCGTCGGTGAACGTGGGGATCCCGAACAGGCGGAAGCGCCGCACGAAGACGTTGTGGGTGGTCACTATGGACAGCACCTGCGCAGAAGGCACTTGCATGGGACGCCAACGAACAGACAAATACTATATGCCGAGGCGTGCGTCCGACACGAAATGTGGTACCACCATCTTGTAGTGCATCGATTCCCGCGCGGTATGGCCCGCACTGCCTTCCCGGGACCTGCGCCTACCGTCGTGTGAACACTGCCAGAACTCAACATTGCCTGCAACCTGCTTCAGCACAGCCGCGGCATGGGCCCGGGCCCCGAGCGGCCCACGTCGCGCACGAACAGACCTCCCGCCACGGAGCGCACACGACTCCTCGGTGTGCGCCTCGCCCCTGGGGGCGGGCGGCGCGCACACAGTATTACCATCTTGGGGCGACGCCGATTGCACACCACCACGGTGCCTAGCCAGAACCGCCCTGGAACCTGCCATGGTTGAGCGGGGCCCGGGACACACAAAGAAATAACTAGGCACAAATCCCAGGATTCCCAAGGTCTTCCATGGTCTTCAATGCTTTCGTCTTCCCCCCTACTTCCAAGGTTTCCCCATATCTTCCTGGGAATCGACGACTCATGGCGTCTGCGTGTTTGAGCCTCCCGAAAGGCGCGCACGCCCGCCCGGCCGATGCCTGCGGGGGTCCGCACGCCACCTCGGGGCCAAGGATGGCCCTGGCCAGGCACTGCGGTGGCGTGCGGCGGCCCTGCGCGGCAGACCCTCTCCAGCTGCTCGGGCGTCACGTGGTTCTGCGACAAGTCCAGGTCCGACACGCTGGGGGTGCAGCCCGGAATCCTGGGCGGGGCCCCAAGCTGTTTCCTGCACCGTCGCGGTGCAGCGCTCCCCAAGACACCTTGCAGACCGGGGCCGCGCCATGGCCGTAGCAGCATGGTGCTCGAATCGCGAGAGCGGGCCTGAACGTTCGCAGCTGGATGCAATTACACCAGAAGAAGACCCCAATCAGTGGATGGCTTTCGATACAAGAGATCGACCGGGAACCCCGGAATCCGGAACCCACCGAAATCGGCCGAAACCAATGACCACCCTGGAAGACACATCTAAACATCTATTTTGGTTGCTCATTTCCCCAGCGGCAGCTGCATTCGGAAGGACCGCATGGTATCTAACATTCCTCCCTGAATCATATGTGTTACAGCATTTTCGTCAGAAAAGTAGATACGACTATATATATACATATATATATATATACATATAGGTGCGTGTGTGCTTCAAACATAGATATGTGTAGATACGACTTCTTATGTTTGAGATACGGGAGGTACGTTTTCTTCCAAATTTTAGATACAGAGCCATTTTTAGGTACGAATGGATATGCTCAGATATCTTTAAATATGGTTCAATATGGTGCCCATCGCTGGAACACATGTATCCCAACAAATAGATACGAACAGATACGGCGCCATGTCTCCTGCGCACGCCCACGATCGATCATTCTCGCTCCTCGCTCCTCTTGGATCCTCCTTATCCGCCCTCCTCGGTGCTCATCTTGTCTTCTTTCGCCACATACTGAGTGTAGTTCTTGTTCCCCGCATCCTGAGTGGGGTTTTTGTTGTCCTAGAACACCGTCTCCAGTTCCTTCTCCTCCTTCTCCTTCTCCCGCCTCCCTACTATACCATACCAATGCATACCATACCAATACCACGCCGACCTACCATACCATACCTACCACACCACACCTACCATACCATACCATACCGACCATACCATACCAAACCTACTATACCATACCATACTTACCGTATCATGCCATACTATGCCATGCCTACCAAGCCAACGACGCCAAACCTCTCCTCCTCCTCCCCCTCCTCCTCGACTTCTTCTTCCTCCTCCTCCTCCTTCTCTTTGCTCTCCCCATCCTACGGTTCCCTGTTCCTACCCAGTTCTCTCCTACATTTCGTTTCGACGTTGAGATCCTTCATACTCCTCGTCGTTTTTGTCGTCGTCGCTCGCCTCCTCATCGCTACGGCATCCCACTATCCTCATCCCGCTGTTCATTGCTTCGACCAATATCATGGATCTTGTTCGTGCCGGGAGCACAGCCAGCTGCATTCGTTCTCACAAAAATTAGATACGAATAGATACGGCGCGGCACTGCCATTCTTTGAAACATAATAACAAAGACATATATATATGTATTATTGCATAAAAAAAAAGGATACGGTCCCAAATTTTTAAGTACGGCGGCGCTCCCGCGCAGGCCGGGGGCGCGCATCTAAACATAGTATATATCTTGTCGTCGCTGCAGAAAAATAGGTACGATGGGCTTCTCGCCTGCGCCAGGGCGCGATCGCATCTAAACGCATCTATTATTTCCAGGTGCGTCTTGCAGGGCGAGAACCCAGGAGCCCGGAACCAGGAAACTGGGAACCCAGCCGGCAAAACCGGCGAGAAGTTTTCGCCGAATCGTTCAATTTCCGCTGGGACCCCTTCAGTGCAAGCACTGGTTGGGGAAAAATGACGTCTCGCTCTGCGCGGGGAGCGGGGGGAGCAGGCATGACGGCAACATCAGCAGTGTCATGCATGCTTGTCTATCCACGTAGTTGTTGGGAGAGGGGCGCCGCAAGGCTGGCGTCCTGTCCAAGGGTGCGTTGAGGCTTCCAAGACGACTTCTCGGAAAGTTCCCCCCCAAAGCGGAAGGGCTTCCAAGGCACCCTCGTTCGCGACGCATCGTTCGGTGGCTCATGCCGACACGCCGCCACCGCATCACAAAGCCGCCACATTCGACGACGCTGGGACCCTCTATGACCAGCACACCACATCAATGGAAGAGCAGCGCGCGCGCGCCTGCGAGAGCTGGGGCACCAACTTACGAGGAGAAGGAGGAGGATTTTTTGACATCCACTGCCACCGACCCCCTCTACAGGGGGCAAAAAGATGGGACGTCGACTGTGATCCTTGATCTCTTGGGATGGAATCCCTTGCCCAACAACCCCCAGTTCTCGCAAATCTGAGGCTGAGCGAGAGGAATGCATTCGGTCGCGACTTTAGCGACACTGCCACCAGTGATAAAGGAGCCACACAGGTGGCAGATGCAAACAAAGGAAGAATCACTGCAGTCGACTACGACGCACCTGTGACCCAGATCGCGGAGCGATTGAGGCTCAACGCGGGGCAGCAAACCGCAGAAACCAGGCGAAGGCTTCGACGACGACCGACCGCATCAAAGACAACGAAAACACTGCCAGTACGAGCGGGGCGCTTGTCCAACAAGCTCCAACTCGTGAGATGACCTCGGATATTTGACACGCGGGAAAGGGGGGTAACCTGGTAACCGCCTTCGAAACGGCACACAAACATTTACTCCTTTCAGCCACTTCGTTCGAGAGGCGAGGGTGCAAAGCGGCTCCTTCCTTTGCCGCTTGGTCAGCGGCATTGTTACATATAACGTGCAGTCTGTCCTCCGCCGACAAGCTGTCATCCTCCTGCTGGTGGGCTCGAACCTTAACAGCGGACCGAAACAGACCTTGCCAAAACCATCGGCCTGCATCGCCAGCCCACTGCAAGGCGGCGATGGGTGCAAGCGGCCCCTTGGAGGTTTCGAAAAATGATTCACTACCGCTAGGCAGTCGGAATGGGAAAAGCCGAATCCCCTGCAAGAAGCGACGCAGCAGCGAGGGGAACCGCGAACTCTGCGGCGACGCGACGTTGCGGGGGGGAACTGCAAAGCGGCCCAACGCGTCGAGCTGGGACACCTCCATCAGCGCTGAGCCAGACCCCCCCCCCAGCCCGATCTAGACAGAACTTTGACTACAATGAAGGGGCCCTGGGACACACAAGTAAATGCACACAAATAAAAGGATTCCCTATAGTTCCCCATACTTTCTGTAGTTCTGTCTTCCTCCCCACTTCCCAGATTCTCCACTATTTTCCTGGGGGTGAACGATTAAGTGTGTCTGTGTTTTTTCCCCTCCTGATACAAAGCGGAAGCAACTACCGTCGCCATGCAGCCTACCCTTTAGCTCTCGAACCCCAGGGTCAGACTTGGATGGCCCCCGTGTCCTCGTCAAGGTTTGACGGCTGAGGAACGTCCCTGGACGGGTGCACAAACAGGCCGGCCTCGCAAAGGAATCCCCATCCTGTCGACGGCTCGGCGATACGCGACCGAACACGCTCAAGGAGGGTCTGGCCGACAGTGCTCAGCCGCTCCTCCTCACAAATCTCGCAGAACCACAACCGATGAATTATCGCGTCTCCTACTTGACCGTACAGCGGGCAACGGTCTGTAATATGCTATCCCTTAGCGGCACACTTAGACATTGGCCCTACCACTCTACGCGCTACCGCATTAATGGTCCCGTTTGCTTCGGGGTGAATTTTCCAAAGGACAACGCTCTCGAGACAACGTCAACACAAACTCGGTTTCCATCGCCATATTTGAGGCCCACTTCGACCTCGAGCCATTTCAGGCCCGAAGACTGAAGGATCTTCTTTTGAAGTGGATGATCTTCTTTAAAAGAGCAGGAGAGGAGGCAATAATATGGGTGGATGTGCCGTCTGCATAGGTTTACGCAAAGGGATCAGACATGGACCAGTTTATCCTTTGCAGCGACAGATACATCGCACCAAATGGGCCCTTCACAGACCGCCAGGATCTCGGAGGAGTAGCTCAAGCGGAAGACCGAACCTTACGGATCTAATCCCAAGATAGAGTCCAATACGTCACCTTTGTTTGAAGAAGCCAAAGCTCATGACAATATCGAAGAATAGGAGACACTACCATGCCATGCTGGATCATTCTCAAGGCGCGTAAGAAAGGATGCGCTCCGATCTCCACTGGCAGGCGGGATGACACAGGCGAACATGCGGCGCGCGCGGGCCAATTCCCCGTCGGGCATCCCATGCGCCTCCGAGCCGTGCGGCAGGCCAGCGAGAGGTCCCGAAACGAAAACGCTGCCCGACGGCCGATTACAAGGCGCTGGTGCGCTACGCGCCTGGACCTGCGGGCAGCAGCTGACCACTCTTCGCCTTTGCGCTGCGGTCGCGAACCCGTCGCGGCAGACCTCCAGTGACATCGATGCCGAGGTTGACCGCGGCGTCGCGTCTGGGCCCAATCAGCCCCGAGAGTATCCTGCAGACGGGCCCGGGTAAACCGAGACGAAGACACAAAAGCTATGTTTTTTCCATGGGGGCCGGCGCTTGCATCATCCGAGCGATGGCGACGTGGATGGCCCCAGCGGCCATAACGTGCTCTTCCTTGCCCTCGCATCTGACTTTGTGTCATCTATATAGACATCGAGCGCAGCGCACAGCGGCAACGGCACATATTCGAAAGCTCCCAATCAGAACGCCTTGATTATCGTCGTCGCCGCCATCGAGCACCCCGCGATCGCCCCGACTTGAGCGTAGAGCGCAGTGGACGCCACTCCGCACAAGACCACGCGTCTGGCTGAGCGGTAAGCGGCGAGACAACCCCCGAGCAAAACCGGGGAAAAGTTAAGGCGGTGGCCCCTGTCCTCCAGCAGCAGGAGGGGGACCTGCTCGTAGCACTCCAACATGTCCCAAAACACTCCCCCCGAATGAAGCTTTCAGGGCGTGCTGGCTCCCGTCGCCGAGCGGTGCCTCCCCGCGACCCAGCGGGGCCCGTCGTGCTCGAGCTCCCAAGCCTCCGCGAAAGGCCGCCGACGCCGCCCCCGGAGGCGGCGCGGGCTGGAACAAATTTCGACGGGCCGAAACCTGGGGCGCTTTCGGGGATGAGAGCTGCGATGCGCGCCTTCAGCTGCTCGGGCGGGTTGGCCGACGACTCAACCACCTGAAGCAGCCGCGCCAGGCGCTCGAGCGAGGCGCCCAAAGAAATTGATAGTGCCTCACGCGGAAGCCATCCAGACCCACCGCCGAGCGCCTCGAGAAGGATTTGTATATGGCCCCGATGGCGCCAGGCTGAATCAGCGGAAAGGGGGGCCAGCTTCTTGCCCCGCAGCTCCCCCGGCACATCGCTGGCCCTCCAGAGGGCCCCGAACTTCGAAGTCTCCGCCTGGAGGAGCTCGGAGATGTCGGATACTCGGGGGCCAGAGCGACTGAACGTGCTGGTCGGCCTCGAAGCCGCAGGGCCCTGGGAGACCTGGCGGGCTCGGCGCGCGCCCCGGCGAATTTCTTCGAGCAGCCGGGCAGACCGACCTTTCCGGGCTTGCTCAGCGCATTGGAATGCAACCATCTCGCGCCGTGGAGCTCGGGGTAGCGAGGGGCCCCGCGGTCGGTCGCGCCCCAAGACGGACCGCCGCCGCCAGGGCGCCCCCTCTCCCCGAGCGCCATAGCATGGGGGAGTAATTCCCATAACTCTACACAGTTCATGCTCCGAGATATTAGCCCAAGGTTTGTAAGAAACCAAAGGGGGAGCTTTGAAGAACGCCCCGCTCCCCCTTCCGGGCCCTCACCAAGGCCTTCTTCGCCGGAGACTTACATCGATCGTAACCGGGCGACGGGCCAGCAGGGGGGCCCGCCCGAATCGGGGGGGGGCTGACGGAAAGAGAAGGCGCGGAGGCCAGCGAGCCGCGCAAACATTCCACCCCGCCAGGAACGCGGGCGACGAACGCGGACGACCGGGGGTCGGGGCGCGCCGTCTCTGTGGCCTGCGCCAGGCCGCTGGGGGCCACTAAGTACTCGTAGCGCACGGGATCGCTAGCGCCGAGGCACGCGTGCCTGCCCGTCTCCGCGAACTTGGCCATAAGATCCTGCACGAACTCGCACTGCTGCAGCACATCGGGCTCGTTGTTAAAATCACCGACAATGATGAGAGGCATCCCGCCGAGTGAGGCGTCGGATCCAAGCTGTCCCAAGACGTCGAGGCTTTCGGTGTCCAATCCCACAGAGTCACGGAGATACATGGACGAGCCGAGGATCGGTTGACCCCTGAGAGGATGGACCACGCCGATAACAGCCCTACGAGGGGGAGCACTGCGACCCTCGGGCGGGGGGTGGAGGCCAAGCCAGGCCCTCGCCAGAATGACCGCCCCACTAGAAAGGCCTCCGCAGGCCCCCACCTTCCCAGGAGCCCAAAGAGACTCCCAGCGATTGATCATGCACCGCACGGGCGCCAGATCAACCGGATCCCCAGCCCAAAGCGATGCTCCTGGATCAAAACGACGTGGGACGAGCACGTCGGCTGCCATTCCTTCGTAGAAAACCAAGACTTCCCGTTTACTGTCAACCTCCGAAGCGACCTGATCAATTGGGAGAGCCTCGGGGGCCATGGCGACATCGAAAAAGAAATGCCCCCAAGCGCCCCCCAGCGCTCCCAGGCGCCCCTCGGCGCTTCCAAGCGCTCACAGGCGCCCCCAGGCGCTCCCGCGCGCCCCCGAGCGGTTCCAGGCGCGCCCAAGAGCGCTTCCATCGGCTCCCAGGCGCCCCCAGGCGCTCTCGGGCGCTCCCAAGCGCTCCCAGGCGCTCCCAGACGCCCCCAGGCGCTCCTCGGCGCTCCCAAGCAAGCGCTCCCATGCGATCCCAAGCGTTCCCAAGCGCTCCCATGCGCTTCCAAGCGGTTCCATGCGCTCCGAGACGCCCCCAGGCGCCCCCAAGCGCTTCGAGCGCCCCCAGACGCCCCAGCAGCTCCCAGGCGCGCCACGGAGCGCCCAGGGCGTCCCACACCTGCTTTGGCGTGTGAATTCGTCAAAAAACGCATCGGCTTGTCATACCTGGGATTTCAACAAGCAGCGTCAGAAGCGCTGACCGCCAGGTTTAGGGCGCTCTCTTCTACGAGAACCAAGGGGAGTTTATGTTCGAAGCGCGAATCCCCAAAGCGGGGGGCAGCCCAGGGCTGCATTGGCGAACCAATCGGGCTACCTGCTGAAGAATCTCAGAGAAGCCCTCGTCTCTCTCAGACGGCGACAGTGATGCGCGGCGGGTGAATAGATGCACGCCGAGGTGCTTGGGAATGTAAAGCTTAGTGTCCGAGCAGCAGCGGCCAAGGGGCTGCGCCTACCTCGTGGGCCCTGCTGCTCGGACACGGGATACAAGTTCCCCGGCGTCACCGCCAGCGACGCCCTCTGCGGGCGCGGCAGGCTCGGCGGAAGGCTGAGGGCCAGAAGCTGATCCTGAACGCGGAGCCTCAGAGCGCGCGCCGCCATCGTCTCCTGGTGCTCCACCCGCGCCAGCAGCGCGGCCGTCAAGAGGGCCGCCAGCCGCGCGCCACTGCTTGTGCTCTAAACGCGCGGTCTGGGCGTCGTGCCGCCCCTTGGCCTCCTCGGCTGCAATCGCAGCCTGGGCGAACAGATCCTTGGCCATGCCCTGCTCCGACTGCAAGAGGGCGTCGCAGCGCTTGTTGAGTTCCGCAAGGTTATCCAGGCCGTAGTCATCCGGAACCTTGAACAAAGAGCCCAGGTCGATATCGAACGAATCCAGCTTTCCGTCCATGGGAGTAGCCGCAGGCGGAATCGAGACCTCTCCGCGCGCCCTGGCACTGGCCACTTGCTGCGCCAACTCGTCGTAGATGTTGTCCACCTGCTCCAGCTCCGCGCGCAGGGTCCCTAGAGTATTCGCTGCGCCTGCATGTGCGACTCCAGGGCTGCAGCTCTCTTCATCTCGTTTACCCACGCGATGACCGTGCTTGAGCCGCTCGCGCTGCGCGCGCGCCGGCTGCTTCTCCAAGCCGACGTTTGGCGCCGTCGGGGGGCGACGAGAAGCCAGGGCAACGCGGGCGCGGCCGGCGCCCTCAGTCACGCCCAGTTTCTCGATGAGGGAAACCAGCGCCTCGTTGGAGAGGCCGCCCAGCTGCTCGCCCCCGCCAGCAGCCGCTGCCGCTGCCCGCCCTTCGCCCTGGAGCCCTGGGGGCCGAGCTTCGCCGGGAGGGGCGAAGACTGCGAGGCTCGAGCCACCTGGCCAGGCACCTCTCGCCGCGGCGAAGGCCTGGTCGCGGAGCGAATCGCAGCGCTGTCAGAAATATTACGCGGGCTCGCTCCCCCTGCACGCGCACTCGCTGCAAATCCACTCGCCGCCGCCGCCGCCGTCCACGCGAGGGCGAAGCCGCCGGCAGCGCCGGGAAGCTGCGGCCCAGACGAGAGGGCGGGCTAGCGCTCCTGCCCAGGCGGGGCGCGGCCTCCATTGCGCCGCCTCGCGGCGGCGAGCTCGACCGGCCAGCGAGCCGCGGCGCGCGCGCCGCCGCCCCCGCCGCCCTCGCCAGCCACGACCCCTGCGAAGAAAGCGCGATGGCGAGAGCCTCGGGGGCCGGAAGGAAACGCTCGCGGGCTGAGCGGCCGCGGACCGCATCGAAAGCCAAACAAGCCTGCAACAGCATCGTGACGTTCTGAAGAGACCCCGCTGCAAGCGCAGGCAAAACCAAGGCCAGAACGGCTAGGAGAAGGAAGGTCGATTGAGCTCTCGGGCCTGTCTGGGGTCACTGGACTACCCCTAGCGCAGTGAGCTTTTAAAAACTGTAGTGCGTCCTAGCTGTGGTCACTTCCTGGAAAGGGGGGCGCTGGCGCCGCGGGGCGCTCGGGCCCTGCCCGCGCCGACCTCCCCGCGCAGGGGTCCGCGGGCAGGGTAGCACCCGCGTTTGCTGGTGCCCTCTCGCGTTCTCCTCTCCACCCCCCCCTCCCCCCTCGGCCCTCGCTTTTCGCGTGGGTTCGGGGGGGGAGAGGTCGGTGCGCTACATGGTACTCAGGGAAGCGTGGCCCATGGAATTGGAAGATGGGAGGAGCCTCGGTGGGCGGCGGAGAAGGAAGCTCATCTTCCCTGAGTAACTGTCGGGATCGCTCGGTGGTTCGAAAAGCCCGAGGCACTGCGATGGGGGCAGCGTCGGAAGAGCGCAGCTGCACAAAATGCTCGCGGTCACTCTCACGGCCTTCGGCCTCGCCCTCACTGTGGCCCTTCCCTGGCCTCTGCGTTCTGGTATCCTGCTGCAGGGCGCCCGCTGGTGTCGCACAGCACTGATATGTGCCCCGTCGGCCACTATCTGATGCTGCACCAACTGGCGTCGCACAGAACTGATTTGTCCAGTAGGTCCCTGTTGGAAGCTGCGCCTGCTGGCGTCGCACAAGACTGATCGGTGTCCACTCGGCCATTCTCTGTCGTATTGCTTACGCCTAGCTCCCTCTCGATGGCCCCACGCGGCGCTGCTCCCAATTTCCTGTTCGCCCCTTCCTTCTTGAACTGCTCGACTACCACCGTCTCCAGCTGATGGTACGTGTGATGCATCTGGAACTGGAACCTGCACTTCCCCTGCGCCCCGTTGCCGGCCTCCTTCCCCTTGTTGCGCTTGCCGCGGAACACGGACACTGACGATGTTCCGATCTCCGCGTTGCCATTCAGCACGCAATACGTGTAATATTTGTCGGGTAGGTCTCGCTCGGCCCCTGCCTCTTGCACGCGGCCCGGGTCGATTTGCACCTCTGTCCAAATCTTCACGCGCGGGCTGCCCAGCGATGCGGTGTCAACGTTCTCCCCGTTGGTTGCCCTCCTGCGCAGGTCCTGGGCCGCGTCGTTGTAGTCCTTGCCTGCTGTCAGCCCAACCTTGGCCACCGCGGCGTTGTCGTCGAATTCCCGCGACTGGATCACCGCGGAGGCGAATTCTGCTTGTCCTCGCGCCAAGGTGAGGGCCAGCCTGGCTGTGAGATCCACCACCTGCGCGTTGGCTGGCTGCCCTCCTCCCGCTGCTCCCGCTGCGCCTCCTCCCGCCTGCGGCCTCCTCGGCTGCCAGCTGCGATGTGGTCGCGGTGGGCCTCCTGGTGCCGGTGCGGCCTGCGCCCACTGCGGGCGCCGATCGAGAAGGGCCATCTCTGTCGCGCGGTCGGAGTATCCGTTTCGGGAGGTGCGTCGTCAAATGCTGAAAGTAGGCCCCCTGATCCGAAGCTGGATGGCTACAGAGAGGGCAAGTCGTTCCAGGAGCTGTCGTTTCGCATTGGTTCAGTGTTCCAGCAGGATTGCAGCTTCCACCCAACATGCTCCTGGCCAGGTGTTTCCATGCGGTTCCTCGGTTCGTGAACATCTGAAGACAATGTTGTATGCATTGGTTGTTCGTAGTAAGGAGGGCCGCGAGGTTATGTATGTGGTGCGACCTGATGATGTGGCTATGTATCGGTTTCTTGCTGGCGAACAACACACCGCATTCGTCACCGTTTTCTCTTAGCTCGTTTTTTCTTGGAGGTTGGAGGTCTCGTAGAGCCGTTTCTTCTGGCTCTTCGTTGTTTTGTGCCTGCCCAGGAGGAGGAACTGAAACGGTGAGTTTTGTTGCTTGTACTTCTCTAGGGTCTAGTTGGTGTAGTGGTTCCCTAGTTTCGAGCGCGAATATGTTCCCGATCTTGACGTTGGAAAGAGAGGAGGAAGAGGAGGGGGAGGAGGAGGGTGACGAAGGGGAAGGGGGAAGGCGGCCTGAAGGCATCCAAGAAGGCTTCTCGGTAGTCGCGAGGGCTTCCGAGGAGCCACCAAACCTTCCCATCACGCCGCACCCGCTCACGGCAACCCTTCTCCGTGCGCCGACCCGGCGTCCCGTTGCCGAGCTCGGCGAGCTTCGTCTCCATCTCGTTCACGAGGGCCTCGAACGCGCCCTCCTCGGCACCGGCTGGCTAGCCGTGGCCACCACCCCTCTCGCCTCCCGACCCGCTCTCCCAAGGACACCGCTCTCGCGCCAGGTCGCGCTTGGACCGCCCCCGGGATCCCGAAAGCGGGCCCTCAGAGGGCCGAAAGGATGCGAGCCGTTACGCTGGATGGAACAGTAATCGCCCCCCGCCTTGAATCCGCTGGGGGTGTTGGGGACGCGCTGTCCGCACGGGTGGACGGGTGGTTGGAGGAAGAGGAGGATGAGGAGGATGAGGAGGGGGAGGAGGACGGAGGGGGCGGGATTGGGCGAGCTCAGTCGAGACGTGAATCACCCCCCACTTGATACATACCCCGTCCAGAGTGGCCGATCCCGGAAGCCTCTTGGATATAAACCTTAGCTTTAGGTCCATCGTGTCCCCCTACAGGCGGGCTTTGGACGAACACGTCAGTCAGAGCTCCAAGATTAACCCAAAACATGGAACAGATCGTCCCCGTGCTGTTTTTACTGTTTTCGAACCTTCCTCTTGCAGAGGGACGCGCCCGACTTAGCCTTAGCTGACGCACTACGTGTCGCCACGGCGCCCTCTGCCGACCTTCCGCTGGCGGACCCCGCCGCCGCTCTGCTTCCGCCAGCCTGCCCGTCGGCGGCGAGGCGAGCCGAAGGCGAGGCCCTTTTTGGGAGCGCCTCATTGCTGTTCAAAAGGCTTCGGAGGCATCGGGGGGGTGGGAACGGTCAGGAGGCACGCGCAGAGGAGGAGGAGGAGGGGGAGGGGGAGGAGGGGGAGGAGGAGGAGGAGGAGGAGGAGGAGGAGGAGGAGGAGGAGGAGGAGGAGGAAGAGGAGGAGGAGGAGGAGGAGGAGGAGGAGGAGGAGGAGGATCAGTGCCACGCAGGTCGGACTGCTGACCTTCCAGAGGCGAGGCCGCTTCTAGAACCTCCAACGCGGCTCCCGAGCCCCGGGTCGGCGGGAGGGCATGGGCTGGTCCCCATCGGCGCCGGAAGCCCCAGCCATTAGTCACTCACCATCGCTCGGACGCTCGTTCCCCGTGCATGTATCGGCTCATTGAATCTTATCCTTCGCAGGATGGTCCAAGAAGCTCCCCGATGGCCCTCGCCGAGAAAAAAAAGGGCACACGCCCGAGCGATGTAAAAATTGCGGAAGGTTCGTGCCGTGTCGTGTCGGCGTGGCGGCGACCCCGCCGTGGGCGTTCGGGGTTGAACGTCGCCGGTGGCCCAGCATCGGCCAACATGGAGCGATCTATATACACATATAAACACACATATATACACATGTATGCGAGTACACACAGATATACATATGTGTACATCTATATGTATACATATATACATATATATATATATATATATATATATACGTGTGTAGATCGATCGAGAGGCCGCGGATCGATCAGGGTCGACTGGTTCACGCGGCGTCACGAGGCGACGCCGGGGTCGTCACGATACGAATCCGCCGTGTCCTCAGATCTGACGTGGCGGGGAAAATGGCAGCATCGCGAGAGCCCACGACCGAAGCCCGGGACCCTGTCGTCATGCGGGGCTGTTTCGAGCCGGCCAGGTCTGTGCCGGGCGGGCCCCGTGGCCCGAGACGAGGCAAAGTCGCCCGTTGTAAAAAGACTTGCGGCGCCAAGATCTCGGGGCCCACCGTGCCAAGACTAGAGGCAAGCGTCAGCGATCCGCGGCACGGCCCATCCGGGGCCCATCGATCGGTGTCGGCGGCGAGCGAGGGGGGGAAGTGGGAAGGAGGAGGCCTTCCTCAGAGGGCGGCGGGGCTTCTCAGAAGCCTCCCAGCCTTCTGAGAGGTTTTCTGTGTCTTCGGGAAGGGCATAAAAATTTGTCAGAAGGCCGGGGGACGTCCGAGCCTTCTGAGAAGGCCCGCACCCTCTCAGTTCCCGCCTCGATCGCCGCCGACGGTGTACGCGAGGGCAGCTGTGTTCGCACTTCTCGCCTGGCGAAGTGCGAACCGCGAATCACTCCGCGCCGTCGCGCAGCCCTCCCGGGGCGGAGAAGAGGACAAGGAAGAGGAAAGATGCGCTTCGACGGAGAGGGGAGATGCCGAGGACGGCCACGGCGGCGGCGAGTAGAGTGCGGAGGGGCGAGGGCGAGGGCGGAGACGGGGCGCGAGGAGGGGTGGGGGCACGAAGGGGCGAGAACGTCGAGGGCGAGGAGGGGCGACGAAGGGCGTCGAGCTGTCGAGGGGCTTCGAGGACGACGACGTCGAGGACGAGGGCGCCGAAGACGAGGAACCGCAAACCGCGAACCGCGAACTGCTTCGTTCCCTCGTGGCGGCCCCTGTGCGTGATGCTTGCCCGGCAGGCCAGGGCCGTCGCGACACGAGGACCCCCATGGCGTGCGCGAGCCGACGCCTGCGAGGGCACATCCGCTCCGGGCGGCTCCTCCTTCAGCCGGCGGCGCGCCTTGACCTCCACGGCGCCGCCGCCCTGCCGGGAGCGCCATGGGCGCCAGTCGTCGCCGTCGTCGTTGTCGTCGTCGTCGTCGTCGTTGTCTTCGTCGTCGTCGTCGCCGCCGACGAGGTCGCAGCCGCCGTCGTGTCGTCGCCGCCGCCGCAACCGCCGCCACCGTCGTCATCGCAACGTCGCAGTGTCACTGTCAGCGATCGATCGATCGATGATCGAGGTTCTGGACCTTTCTTTGTCTCCGGCCGAAGCCTCCGCGGATGCGTCGGGGAACCCCCAGAGATCTCCGGAGGCCTCCGTCGTCGTCGTCGTCGTTGTCGTCGTCGTCGTCCACCTCATCCTCCTCCTCCTCCTCGTCCTCCTCCTCCTCCTCCTCCTCGTCGTCGTCCTCCTCCTCCTCGTCGTCGTCGTCGTCCCCCGATGCCGCCGCACCTGCGGCAGCACCATGGGCCCCGTGCCGCCGGACGGCGCCCCCGACCACGCCATGCTGCGCGCGCGGCCTCCCCGGGGGGCCGAGGCCACTCCCTGCGCGCGCGCGGTCCCCGCCCTGGCTCGATCCGCGCGCGCCGCGGCTCCAGGTTCGAGGTTCGAGGCTCCGTGGGACGCGCAGAGACATACACTAGTACCATATGTCCACCTTGGGAGCGCGAGTCGAACCCGAACATATACTCCACCCGTCTTGTAGTACATCGTTCCCCAGCGGCGTGGCCAGAACGCGCCGGCCACGACGCATGTACTATGAGGACCCCAGGAAGCTGATGCGCCATCTTCACGAGCAGATGGCCCTACGCTCTCGAACTGCCTGAGCTTGGGCCCGGACTGTCTCCTCGAAGCTCCCTGCAGGCCCCTCCGCAGCACGCGTTACCTTCCGCTCGCCGAGCCAGCAGCGCCCCGCCGGCCCCACCAGAGGCAAGGCCGACGATCAGCGCGGCCGTCGAGCATGCCAGGACGAGACCCCAACACGAAGGCTCGGGCACCGGTCCACCCGCGCCCGCACTTTTTGGTCGGCGGGGCGAGAGCGAACCTCTTCCGCTGAAAGCTAGGCGGGCGACGCTCAAGCCCGCGCCCGCACAGACGCGGGCAGGGATCGCGGGGAAGGGGAGCTGCGGCGCGCAAGGCCCACAGCTCGGCGATGCCGCGCGCGCCACCACGGAGGCTCCCACGGTCTGAGCCCCGTGTGGCAGGGCCTCGGAGAGTGAGAGGGCGACAGCTTGAGTGCAAGTCGCACAGGTTTAGACCTGAGCCGCAGTGGTTGCGGTACGCACCATTACAACGATCAAAACACTCAGCAATCAGTTGTATGATGCTGATGCTGATGCTGATGCTGATGCTGATGCTGATGCTGATGCTGATGCTGATGCTGATGCTGATTATGATGCTGATGATGTTGATGTTGATGATGATGACGATGATGGTGATGATGATGATGGTGATGATGATGATGGTGATGGTAATGATGATGATGATGATGATGATGATGATGATGATGGTGATTATGATGTTGATGATGGTGATGACAAGGAGGATGCCGATGCTGCTGCTGCTGATGATGATGGTGGTGATGATGAGGCTGATAATGATCATGGTGGTGGTGGTGATGTTGGTAGCCAATAAATGGAACTTCAATAACACCGATGGACGGTCGTTTGTTCAAGCCGCAACCGTGACAAAAGTGAAGCTGCTGGCTGCCAGGGGCTCACCTACCCCACGCTTGTGAGCTCACTGGCTTAGCCTCCTTGGGCAAGCAACAGGCTGCGGAAGGGACATTCACGGCAACAGCGTGTCGAAGCCTGTTGACGGCTCATGACACATTGCATCGGAGGTTGGGGGGTGAGATCGCAGTGAAACGGAGACCCCCCACCAGGAAATCCGTTTCGGTTTCGTGTTCGTGTCGCGCGTGCGGGCGAGGCGAACCTGCGCGTGATCCCCAGCTAGGCCGAAGTAGGAGCGAAAGTCCGGGTGCCCAGCAGCCGGTGGCTGGGACTGGGCCCGCGGTGTCCCGCCGGTGTCCCGTGGTGTCCCGCGGTGTCCCGTCCGCCGGTGGCTGGGACTGGGCCCGCGGTGTCCCGGCGGTGTCCCGTGGTGTCCCGTGGTGCCCCGTTGGGTGAGATCGATCGTGAGATCGACAGTAAGATCGATACTGAGATCGATGTGGTGCCCCGAGGTGTCCCGTGGTGTCCCGTGGTGTCCCGCTGAGTGAGATCGACAATGAGATCGACAATGAGATCGATAGTGAGATCGATAGTGAGATCGACAGGTGTCCCGAGGTGTCCCGTGGTGTCCCGTTGAGTGAGATCGATAATGAGACCGATCGTGAGATCGATGTGGTGTCCCGCGGAGTCCCGTGGTGTCCCGTGGTGTCCCGTGGTGTCCCGTTGAGTGAGATCGATAATGAGATCGATAGTGAGATCGACAAGTGTCCCGTGGTGTCCCGTGGTGTCCCGTTGAGTGAGATCGAGAGTGAGATCGATCGAGTCAGATGTTGGCTCCCCCCTCTCCCCCCCCCACAACCTCCTTATCACCCGAAGGGTGGTCGTATAGGTAAGGCCTATATCACCCTTCCAACCCAACTGGCCAATAATTTACACCTGACCGCTTGAAAGCGCCATCGTGAATCGTACAATTGTACGAATCCACCTTGGAAACGAAGTGAACCCCCCTGCCATCGAGGAAAGACGCAGGCGAACTGAGAAGCAGCAGCCCCAAATCGGTTGACCAGGGCGATCGCTCTCCCAGGTTGACCCTTCACACCACTTAGGAGGGAACGTGAGGACCAGAAACATGTCCCGCACTCGTGGGAACACAAAATTATGTAGATCCACGTGGTCGGAAGGGGCTGCCAGCCGTGAGCGCATCTGAGATTCGACTGCTGGGCTCAGATGCTGACATATGAACCTTCAACTCAAATGTACTGGACTCCGCGTCTTGAGACCTCTTGCAGAGCCTGCGGAATCTAGCAATCAGTGCAGCTGGCAACGACTGGTGGACGGAAGGGTGGTGCAGTGATTCGTGGCGTACCGGCACTCACTGGGACGAGACCTCACTATGCAACATCAATTCGATGTTGTTCGCTCAGGCGTCAATACATGTTGATCGGTTCTGGAGCTCACCGTCGAAGAACACGGTCGACATCGTCATTGCGTTCTCATCACAAACATGAGCAACCCAATGTACGTTATGATACCATCGGAATCAACAGTATCATCATTTCAACATTACCATTGCCAACGCGAGTAGCATCATACTCATCATCACAACCATCATCATCAACACCATCAGCATGATCAGCATCATCACCACCGTGATTATCATCACCATCGTGATCATCATCATCATCATCATCACCATCATCATCATCATCATCACCACTACTCCCGTCTGATGGCACGCAATATGAATTCGTTCATTTGCGCGGGAGAACCTACCACCGCGGACAATGAGCGCCACATTGGGCGAATTAAAATATCATGCGAGCGACCCCTAGAAGCGAAGAGCTCGAAACCAATTTTTCCATGAGCCTCCGAAACCATGGATGAAACATTGCGCTGAGCCCCCCACGGCGGAATTGTACACAAAGTCCCCCTCCCTGAAAAGGAGTGAATTGTTTTGGCTGTTGAAACTCAAGCTGCCAGTGTAGTTCTGGCTGTTCAAGATCAAACTGCCAGTGTAGTCCAGTGTGATAAGTTCTGGGAACTTGAACATGCAAGCAGTTAGCCCGTACTGGTCGTCATAATTTGGGTTATCGCCGCTCCTAGCATAATTATCATGGCCGTCGTTACCAAATCTGCCCTCTGTGCTGCGGAAGTCGTACGAGACCCGCCCCATTTCCAACATACAGGCGAGAACCTTCACCATGTGCTCCGGCGGGCCCACCAACCAACCGCTGTTCACGTGACGGACATCCTTACGATCGCCATGCTCGAAAATAGATTTCCCCTTCAACTGGAACGCATCCAAGACATGATCTCGGCGCTCATCAAACGTGCCATAATTGAAGTCATCTGTTGGCGGCCAGATATCACGCTGCACACCCGCGACGACAGGAGCACCACCAGAGGACACGGAGATCTTGGTGTACCGTTTGACGAGCTCTTCGTTGCTGCACCCTCCAAAGGCCATGTCAAATTCATCCATGACGACTAAGAGAGTGTCGTTGACACCCTGGTCGACCAACTGGGAGGCCTTCTCCCAATCCGCCGCCGTGCCTGCACGATATCGGAGCGTTGCAGAATGCCTACTGGACGCCTGGCAAGGGCTCTGACTTGTTCTGACTTGTTCGATTGGCGACCCCACTCCTCGACTCGAACAGTCGAACACCAAATTCCCCAGCATTGTTCTCTGGAGCACTCTTCGGCCTCGGGGCAGCAGCAAGAGGCACCAAGGCCACCCCGAGACGACTGCCGACACCAGCTCAAGACGGCCCACGGCCCTCCTCCAAAGGCTCCAAGATGACTCCAAGACAACAAGCTACACGAAGCACCCCAAGAGGCGTCAAAGCAGGCTACCAGCAGGCATTGGAAACAAACAACAACACCACCAACAACAGCAACAACAACAATAACAACAACAAGGGCCCCGGTACAGCCCAACGATACCAAGGGCCCCGGTACAGCCCAACGATACCAAGGCGGCCGAAACAGGCCCAAGAGATCTCCAAGCCCTCACAAAACGGCCCAGGGCCGAAGAGGGCTCCGACGGGCCGCTGCGGGAGAACAAGACTGAATCATCGAGCGCAAGACGTCGCCAAGGCCCCCACCAGGCTTCAGAAGGCATTCGATCGGGGCCCAAAACGCCACCCAGAGCTCCCAAAGAAGTCACCAACAAGCCTCACCAAGACGTCTTCCAAATGAGGGAGGAAGAGGAGCAAGCAAGAAGTAAGAGATGAGAAGGAGGAGGAGGAGTGCAAGGAGAGGTACGAGGCTGAGGACAAGAAGGGGGAGTATCAAACAGGCGCCGGTTCAGACTGTGCGCTAAACTGGAGCGGGTCCTGGAGTCCTCGCCCTCCTCCTCCTCCTCCCTGCTACGCTACAGCGCCGGCGCGGTAGCGGAAGCTGCCGCAAGCAATTTGATACTTTTGCACCTTGGTGTTGAAGCCCGTCCACTCTGCGCCAGCGCAGACGTTCTCAACGTGTTTGCCGCCACCGACACCTTTCAAGGTCACACTGGTGTCTGCTGACCGCGTGTTGCATGTCGCCAGCGTCGGTCCTCTCGTAAACCGCGACGGCTTCGGCGCCACCACGTCGTACTGTGCCCAGCAACCGTTGTTGACGTGCGTGCAGTTGCTGCCCCGTAGGTGGCACAGCTTGGCTCCGTCGCACGATTTCTGGTAACCGAATCCTTTGCACCCTGGTGTCTTCTGACATGAAGCTGAGCACTCTTCGAGGGATACGCTGTGTAAGCTGCCCAGCCCAATGTCGTCCCAGTTGTCGCAGCCGGTGTTCGGATGCTCCACAGTGGCAGCCATCGGCGTTGGCGACACCATGACGTGCTGCGCCATGCAGCTGTTCTCGCGATGCGTGCAGTTGCCGCTCCAGAGCTTACACAGCCGAGCTGGGTCACATGATTCCTGGTAGCCGAATCCTGTGCAACCTGGCTTCTCCTGGCAAGCAGCGGCACACTCGCCGACGGACACGCTGTGTAATCCGACCAGCCCTCTGGGCGTAGGTGGTTTAACGGGCTTTGTCTTCTCTCCGCCGAGATCCCTCCTTCCCCTGCTCGGGGGAAGGGCTTACCCCTCCGCCTGCCCCCTCCCCTGGGTTTGAACGGGGCGCCACGCGAGGTGTCAGAGGGTGCTTTTCGGTCCAAGATTGGCCCCAAGAGGGCCTCAGAGAGCCAAAGATGGCCAACAATATGGCCCAAGATAACCAAACATGATTCAAGAAAGCCTCCGACATGCCGCTAAGAGGCCCCAAAACAGCCTCAAGACGCTTCCAAGTGCCCTTCGGCCCTTCCTGGGCACCCTCCAGGAGACCCAAGTCATTAAAAAACCTGGGGAAATCTAATGAATTGTGTTTCTCGTCTTTTCGCATCCGACGGGCTCTTGAGGCTTCCAGATGGCCCCAAGACGGCCCAAGAGAGGCCCAAGAGGGCCCCACGAAGGCCCAAAGTCCCAAGAGCGCCCCAGGAGGATCCCAAGAGGCCATTTTTGAGCCTCCGAGGGGTGGGGCTGAATTTGTTCTCCCCCATCTATTTGAGCCATGGGAGCCAAGACTCCAATGAGCCCCAAGAGGGTCCCCAACCCCCCAAACTGAGCCTCAAGAGGGCCCTAAGAGTGCCACAAGAGGCCCCACGGGGTCCCTAAGAGAGCCCCTACGATGGCATTGGCCTTAGTCGTCCATCAACTCTCACAACGATATAACTCCAAAGCCCGACTTCTCATCCCTCTTGTCAACGTCCCTTTCTTCCCTCTTCCGTTCCTGCTGCCATCCCTTTTCCTCATAGATTTGTTTCTCCCTGTCGCACCCCGAGGCCGGTTGAAAAGGCGTTTCTCCTGAGACTTCCTCACAACGTGTGACCCCGATGCTTGAAAACTCACGAGAGCTTCACAGATGGAGGGCGGATGGTTTTCAAAATGTGGCTGTCGCTGTAGCGCCGCGCACATTTGTTTCAAACCTAGCAAGACTTTGATGGATTGGAGCGGCCCGTTTTCAAAATATGGCTCTCGCCTGAGCACCGCACACATTCGGTTCCAACATTTGCAAATACTTCACGGATTGAGGGCGGGCCGTTTTCAAAATGTGGCTCTCGCCGTAGCGCCGCGCACCGTCGTTTTCAACATGTGCAAAAGCTTCACGGATTGAGGGCGGGCCGTTTTCAAAATGTGGGTCTCGCCTTAGAGCCGCCGTATCCGTTTTCAAAATTTGCAAGAGCTTCACGGATTGAGGGCGGCTCGTTTTCAAAATGTGGCTCTCGCCTGAGAGCCGAGCATATCCGTTTTCAACCGTTGCAAGAGTTTTACGGATTGAGGGCGGGCTGTTTTCAAAATGTGGGTCTCGTCTCAGCGCCGTGCACATTCGTTTGCAACATGTGCAAGAGCTGCACGGATTGAGGGCGGAATGTGGCTTTCGATTTAGTGCCACGCACATTCGCTTACACATTTGCAAGAGCTTCACTGCTTCTCATGGTTAACGGACCATAACATGCGTTTTGGAGCGAATCAGGACTGTCATGGCGCATCAGTTAAGTTGATTCGCGGAGTTGAAGTCCGAAGAATGGTGTTCTGGCACGACTCCAGATCGCCAACGCGTAACAGTCAGGTCAACTCGTGGCGTTGAAATCCTGAATGGTGTTCTGGCACGCTTCAAGATGCTCACACGGTTGTCGCCCAACGGGGCACTTTCATCAGTTGAAGTGCCCCCTTGTAGGGGCTTATAAAGAGGGATCTCGGAGGGAGATGAGTCTTGGGTTTGCACTGGTCCCATTCCTCCTTCGCCCCCTCATCTTCCTCCTTATCTTCCCCGCGCCACATTTCCCCTCCTCCTCATCCTCCTCCTTCTCCTCCTCCCCGTCCCCCTGCTCCTCCTTCTCTCTCTCTCTCTTCCTCCTCCTCCTCTTCCTCTGTCTACCTCGAAGATGGTCCCAGGCAGTCGAGCATGGTTCAATATAGCCTCCGACAGACATCCAAGAGGCTTCAAGACAGCCTCAAGATGATCCAAGAAAGTTGAGCATTGCTCAGGATAGCCTCCGACATTCTCTAGCCGAACATGGCTCGAGACAGCCTCCAAGAGGCCTCAAGAAAACCTCCGGTCGTAACTGGATGGGCTGGCGGGGATACTTTTTTTCGTCGGCGGTGCCAGGGCGAAGGACATGGAGCGGGTCAACTGGTGGGGGACACGCGAAACGTCAAAGATTGGCCAAACTGGATGTCCCGCCAATTTTCGCAACCGGTGCTCCGATGCTCCACAGTCGCCGCGATTGGTGTTGGCGACACCATGACGTGGTGTGCCATGCAGCTGTTCTCGCGATGCGTGCAGTTGCCGCTCCAGAGCCTGCACAGCCCAGCCGGCTCGCACGACTCCTGGTAGCCGAATCCCGTGCAGCCCGGCTGCAGCCTGCAGGCAACGGCACACTCGCTGGGGGACGTGCTGTTCAGTTCGCCCGACAAAATGTCCTGCCAGTTCTCGCACCCGGTGCCCCGATGCTCAACAGTTTTCAGGACCGCGCCCTTCCCCTGGGAGCGAAAGCCCTGGCCACGGGGCGCCGCCTGCATCGCCCACGACGCGGCCAGCGCGGCCAGCCCGAGCAGCCCGAACACTGGCTTCCAGCACCCCCAGGCTTGCCGTGCTCGCCTGCCGTCAGGCGCTGGTTCCAACGGACCACCTGCCAGGGAGATCTGCTCGTCGAGGCAGTCATCAGGCACCGCCCCCGCCTGGCGCGGCGCCGCGCCCAGATCCCTGTTGCCGAGGAGGCGAAGCATCCCTCGGCCGTTTCTCGGCCTCCGCGAGCCTCTCTCCCTGACCAGCACCTTGAGCCAATCGGCAAAGGATCTAACGTATGCAGCATGAAAGGGATACAACCAGCCTTCGTGATTGGATACGTGCAAGCTCTTGCGTTCGAGCCGTGTAGCTCTAAAGGGCCGGAAACAATGACAACGCGCTGCGAGTGCTCGCTGGTCGGGCGGAATCTGGTGCTGGCAGAAACATGAAGTAACAGATCGTTTCAAGTGCAAGGCGCTTGAAGCATATTACCACCTGGGGTGTCAGTACTGCCTACTTCCTGCGACCGATGTGCGCAGTTGAAAAGAGCTGTCGCAGACCCAGCGGTGCCACACTGAGCCCAAACCATCAACCAAACCGTTCACTTCCAGCAAGCGTGGCGTGTCCGCGACGCCCCCTGCCCTACCTCTCTCCCTCCTGACCACCCTTCAAAGAAGCCCGAATAGTCACGTGTCGGGCGTCGGGCGGAAGACGTCTAGCTGAACACCCCAAGTAAGAGGACTTTTAACGCACAATCGGGAGTAAATAGAGAGTACACGCGAGAGGACACACGACACTTCCGAGGGCCACATTGCCATAGGAATGTAAAGGCATGGGTCGCGAAACGCAGGACACAAGGGTACACTTGATTTGACAAGAACACCTACAAGTCAACCTCGAGTGTAGATCTGGCTGCGGCCCAGCCCTGAAACAGGAAGGAACAGGAAAGTAAATTGAAGGCGCCTGGAAGCCATATCAAAATCTGATATTCCAAGACGACTTACTTGTGACGACCGGCGAGCACGCAGGGGACCAGAACTCTCGACAAGAGGCTCCCAAAATGGAGTCCGATTCTACGGGGTCGGAGGATCATGCCGCATCGCCTGCGCATCGCCTACGCATCGCCGCTGCATCGTCGATGCATCGGCTCCGTCGGCGTGGAGAAAATTGTGCTCCATATCGAGCCGCATCGCCGATGCATCGGCGATGCGGAGATCCTCCGACCCGATCCACCCGGACCCCGCCTGGGAGTCCTGGGACTTGACACGCCAAGGCGACTCACTTGCAATGACCGGCCGAGGGGCTCCGTTGCAGTGGGCATCTTAGAGCTGGAATCGGCTCTCTGATCGTGCGGGTATCGGGAAGCCGGTGCCATCACCAAAACGCCACTGGAAGACTTGGGCGCAGAGATCAGCCAACGCCAAAACCGGCCACCAAACGCGAGAGGTACGTCCGTCCTCCTCCTCCTCCTCTTCTCATTCTCCTCCTCTGCTTGTTCTTCGTCCTCTTCCTGTATTCTTCCTGGTGGTGGCGCTGGCGTTCCTCCCCCTATCCTTCTCTTCCTCCTTCCCACGGTTCCCCCCTCCCCTCCTCATTCCCGTTCCTGCTGTCCCATTCCCGCTCCTGCTGTTCCACCTCTGCTCGTTGATTGCTGCCCTCGCCCTCCTACGCATCCCAAGCTCTGTCGTGGGCACCACCCCTTTGCTCCTCCCCGCCCTCCGTCCCTCCGCCACGAACTTGTCACGTTAGTCCACCATCCTCCTCCTCATCCTCCCCCGCCTCCCCCACTCCTCGTCATCCCTCGCTCCGCCTCCTCGTCCTCCTCGTCCTCGTCTTCCTCATCCACTTGTGCACCTTCTTCCTCACGTGTTCCTTTCACCATCGGTGCGCGAGTGTGGATACTACGTACTACGTCTGATGGAAACGTATTACAAACAAAAAAAAACCGGGCGCACCCCCCCGCACAGCCTGCACCCCCCCCCTCCAAGAAAATAAGCATGACGACCCCTCGCGCGGGAGCCAGTGCCATCATCAAAAAAATGATAATGTCTCGAGCGGCAGTCGTGGGCAAGACAAGGGATTCAGGGACCTCCAACTGGGAAGCCAGTAAAAAAACATCACCAAATGATCAGGAAATCCGCACGTGCCGAGCATGCCACTCACACCCAGAGAACCTCCTTCCTTGACATCCCCATCCCTCCCTTCCTTCACTCCCTCCCGCCCTCCCTCCCCCCAAAATGCCACTCACCATCCCCAACTGGGCTGACAGCTGCCGCGCCAGGTGGTCCAGCCAGCTTCGCTGAGACATCCTCGCAAATCTGCCTTGTCCTTAGGTGATCCAGCCAATGTCTCCTCAAACATCCTCGCAACCACTGGCTCGCAAATGCCATGATCCGAACAATTTCGCCCGACATATACTCGCAACTCTGGGCTCGGAGATTCCCTGACCTAAAACTGTCCGGCTAATTATGCCTGAGACATCCTCGAAACTCTGGGATCGGAGATACCCTGGCCTGCGGTGATCCAGCGAGTCCGCCCGACATATACTCGCAACTCCCAGCTCGGAGATGACCTGACCTGAGGCTCTCTGGCCAATTTCGCCTGAATCTTCTGTGCAGCTCTGGTCTCACAGTTGTTGTGGCCTGAGGTGGTCCAGCTGACCATCCTAAACTGTGGTGGTCTGACCGGTGTAGCCTGGGACATCATCGCAACTCCTGGCTCATATATGCCATGGTCTAGCCAATTTCGCCTGAGAGATTCTCACAACTCTGGGTGCGGAGATGCCTGGCCAGAGGTGGTCTGGCCAATCTCGCTGGAGGCATTCGCGCAACTCGGGGCGTACAGATGCCATGGCCTGAGGCGGTCCAGCCAATTTCTCGGTGGTGTCCTCCTTAGGACCCACCTTAACTCCACTCTTTCCGGCTTCACGAAGGGGTCGGCGGATGTGGCGTAAGCCGATTGAATCCACGTCCGGAGGTGACGTGTTGCCGGAGGCAGGTCCGCGGAGGCTATAATGCAACTTATCCAATGTATCCAATGATTGCATAATTGCTGCATATTATATTCTGTTGCATTATTATGTACCCCCCCTACCCCCCCCCCAGGGGCCACACCACTTCCGCCGACCCAAAGTGGCCCCTCCCTCCTGCGCCTCAAAAACCTACCAAAACCGATAGGAAATCAATGAGTTGGGCCTGTTGGCCCTCTTGGGGGTCCAACAGGGCCTCAAGACGGCCCGAGATGGCCCCAAGACGGCCCACGACGGCCCCAAGACGGCCCAAGATGGCCCCAAGAGGGCCTAGAAAGACCCCAAGACGCCCCAAGAGACCATGGATTTTCCCTTGGCTTTCTAAAGAGTTCAGCGTTCCCGCCTACTTCGACTCTCAGACGTCCAGGACGGCCGAAACAGCATCCGAAGTGGCCTCCAGACGGCCAAAGAAGCCCTCTAGAGAGCCCCAAAACGGCCCAAGAGGGCCCCCAGGCAGCCCAAAGAGGCCGCCGAGATGCACCAAGAAGCTCCCAAGACGGCCCAAGAGTACCCCAAGACAGTCTCCGAAGGGACCAGACAGCGCAAGAGCGCCCCCAAGACGCGCACACGGGGCTCCGAGAGGCCCCCAAGAGGCCTCCCAGAGGCCCCCAAGAGGCCTCCCAGACGCCCCCGCGAGGACCCAAGAGGCCCAAAGAGGCCTCCAATGGGCCCCCAAGAAGTTCCCAGAGGCCCGACAACGACTGGACTGTACGTGCTCCGGACGTACACCCCGCGAAGCGAGAGGAATCTACGTCTGGAGGTGACGTGCTACGCGGCAGCGTTTTCCGGCGAACGCCATACATGCAACGTGTCCAATGTGTCTGATGATAACATACTTGCTACATATTGTAATGTGTTACATGTGAATGTCTGCCCCCTAACCCCACAGGGGCCACGCCAAATCCACCGACCCAAAAATGGTGGACCCCTTCTCGGCTTCAAAAAACCTCCAAACCGATGGAAAAGCTATGATTTGGGCCCCGCGGCCCTCCCGGGAGCCCAAGAAGGCGTCAAAATGGCTCACGATGGGCTCCAGACGGCCCACGACGGCCCCGAGACAATCCAAGATGGCCCCAAGAGGGCACAAAAAGCACCCAAGACGGCCCAAAAGGGCCCCCAGAGAAGCCCCAATAGCGCCTCCGCAAGCCCAAATCATTGATTCCCCACAAGGGTTTTGAAGGATTTTCTCGTTCTCGCTTTTTTCGATTCCTGACGACCCAAGCAGCCTCCAAATTCGCCCCATGACGGCTCAAGAAACGCCTGAGAGGACCCCACGACGGCCACAAAGGGCCCCGAGACGGCCCAAAGAGGTCCCCAAGACGGCCCAAGGGCCCCCCAAGACGACCCAAGAGGACCCCAAAGAGAGCCCCCAAGCGGCCGCGAGAGGCCCCAAATACGGCCTCCGCAGGGGCCAAACGGCGCAACAGCGCCAAATACGGCTCAAGACGCCCCCAAGAAACCCAATGAGACCCCCAAAAAGTCCCGTAAGAGACTCCAGAGAACCACCAAAACGACTTGACTGTACGTTCTCCGGACGTGCACCCCGCGAAGCGAGAGGAATCGATTCAGTATGCGAGGGCAGGCTTCCAAACACCATGGCCCTCGAAATTGCGGATAAGAGCGAGGAGGCGGCAGCGGGGGTGGTCGGCAGTCTGCGAGGCTCGAAACAAAATCTCGAGAAGCCACGCCGCAGGCGCCGATCTTATGCACGTTACACCAAGGGCCCGTAGCAGGCGCCGAAATTTCGTCAAAGCAACATGGGTCGGTCGCGAGTAGGTCGCGGGTGGGTCGCGGGCTGGTCGCTTGCGAGACGACCACAACGAACAGCAAGCAACACCACAACAAGAACCCGCACAGCGGAATCACATCCCCACCACACCCCCAGGGACGGTGTAAGGCCGCTCGGCCCCCTCACTCGGATTAACCTTCAGTGGGGATATATATATATGTATACACACAGAGAGAAAGAGAGACTAGAGCCATCGCGCGCGCTTCGCGCGCGCGTTCAAGTTCTAGCTAGGCTTGATAGGCGAACACATGGAATATCATCCTTCCCGTTTCTGGCATCCAAGGACTCTCTTGGAGGCCCTGCGCAAGCCTTGGAATCGCATAGAAGGTGAACTGCGGAAACGCAGAAATCATTAATTGCAGTTAGGTGTTCAACGATGTGGGGCCCGCGAAGGCTTCCTGGGCTCCTTTCTCGGGCCTTAATTGTTGTCTGTTGTGCAAGACTAGTCAAGGGCGGCAAACTGGGAAAAAACGGAATGGTGGGATTTCCCTTTTTTTCAGGTTGCAGTGCCTGGGCTGTGGGTTTGACGTTTTCTGCATGCAGGCCGCGGTCTGTGCAACAATGAGCAGGGGGTGAGTTAAAAAAGGAAATCTTAAATTCCACTGCTTCAACTCATGGGATCATGGGATCTCGATTTCTACAATGGTTCCAGGGGCAGCCAAGAGGACACGAAGACGATCCAAGAGAGTGCCAAGACAGCGCCAAATAGTTCAACAACGTTACCTGGAATTCCCTTCCTCGGTCTTGGAGCGTTGGAAGCGGGAAAACGTGAGAAGGCGGACAGCGTCAACAAAGACCATTGGAAAGCAACGATGTTACCCTCTTCGGGCTCTCTCGGGACGCCTCTCGAAGCTCTCTTGGGCTATTTTGGGGGCCTCGTCTGTGATTTTTTGGGAGCAACTCAGGGGTCTGGGGTGTGTTGGAGGCCTCTGGGGGGTCCCGAAGCCCTCTCAGAGGTCTCTAGAGGCCTCCTGCTCCCGCTCTTGGGATCATCTTGGGCCTGTTCTGGAGTGGTCTGGAGCTGTCCTGGGCGCCTCTTCGGCAGTCTTGGGGCCGTCTTGGCCCGTCTTGGTTGGGGCCGTCCTGGGGGCCTCTTGGGCGGTCTCGGGGCGGTCTTGGGGGCCTCTTCGGCCGTCTTGGAGCGCTGGAAGTATGAAATGGTGAGAAAGCCGAACAAAAACCTGAAACAAAAACATGAACATTAACGATGTCAGGTTCTCCGGGCGCTCTCGGGAGGCCTCTCGCAGCTCTCTTGAGGTCCGTTGGAGACCTCCTGGGAACCTGGAGAGCCGCCCGAAAGCTATCCTGGATTGCTTGACACGCTGGACTCTCTCTTGCGTGGACTGCAAATCACTAGACAAATTCCGCTGGGAGAGGCCTCGCAACAGCAATGTATGTCAACTTGGATGCGAAGATGTGTATTTGTGCACTGTGAATGTGGAAGCTCGGCATTGCGGCGCAATCCATGTGGTGCAACTTTCTGAGGTGCAAGTTCTGCGGTGAAAGCGATGCGGCGCACGTTGAGTTGTGCAAGCGATCTGATGCAGTCTGGGTGGTGCAAAATTCGTATTGCAAGCAGTGTGGCGCCATCGACGTGGTGCAAGCGACGTGGCGCAAGCTGTGCGGCGCCAGTCTACGCGGGACAGGTTCTGTGTCGCAAGCTGTGTGCTGTAGTCAAGCTGTGTGGTGCAAGCTGCGTGGTGCAGGCGATGTGCTGCAGTCAGCACGCGAGGCCCACAGACGCCCCCAGCAGGCGAACACATCTGCAGCCCCAGCCAACACAAACGGCGCCCGCGGGCGCCCACCGGGGGAACACACAGAACCCCGCCCCAGCAGGAGGCGCCCACGGGGCGGGCACCGGTGCCAGGTAGAGGCTTGAGGCCCAGTGTCCCGCCAGCCCTCTGGGCGTATGTGGTCTATGGCGCTTCCTCTTCCAACCCCCTTCTTCCCCTTCGGGGCGGGGCTCATCACTGCTCCTTATGGATATGCACCCCCCTCCCCAAGGCGAAAGGGGGCCAACCCGACTTCATGCCGACGCCATGCCGGCCCGACCCCCACTACCCCTGTCAAAAAACAATACAAGCCGCACTCTGCCTCCACATTTGGAGCATGCGCGGCCAACCCGATGCGGCCCCCCACCATCCCTGTCAAAAAAACAATGCAAAGTACATTTTTTACATGCGATACCACTTCAAAGAATCGCGGTGTCAATCGTACACTCGAATGATGCTAGCCACTGCACTGCGGCAAATGGGACATGTTCTAGGGTCGCCCAAGGAGAGATGACAATTCGAAAGGCCGCACAAATACTTATGGCCGCACGGAACGCAAACATGTGACCGTGGGTTGTCAAGGCAAATTATGCACTCGTTGCTGTCCCTTTCTTCTGAATGTTTGTGATAGGCTGCTGCTTTCCCAGAATCGTCTGGAGCAAATGATCCCTGATCCTGTTGACCATCGCCACGACCAACTTCCCACATCGCATTTCCATCCAAAGGCTGGGCATTATTCCGGAACTGACTTAGCAAGTCACGAACACGTTTCTGGCTGATGTTATAGCCCTCGCTTAGCAATATCTGGCGCAATCGTTTTTGACCCAAGCAGCTGTCTGCTTCAACAAGCTGCCTTGCTCGTTCCTCTACAGGAAGAGAACTGGCTGCTCGCTCTGCGGTCGCACTCGCCGAAGCAACACCTACGGAGGTAGCGAACCCCCGCACAGTGCTCGGCGCCATGGGCTCCAACAACAAAAAAGAGTTGGGTTTATTTGGTGAACACAAGACCTTACCATCGGAACAGAGGACGAGACGACGCCACTTTCTACCACCACTGCTCGGCGCATCTATTTTTAACAGTTGATGCCTTCTGAACTTGAGGATCGATGCACAAGACGGAGAAGGCATCGCAAGGAGCACAGCATATTCTTCCATCGTCCATCAGTACACCACCATCCCACATCTCTCGGCCAGGTGGCACAAAAGAAAAGCCAGGAATACTAAACTGCGTTGTCGTCTCAGAAAAAGGATCGAACACAATAGATCCGGCCATCCGCTGCCAAGACTCCGCTTGCCCACTTGTTCTCCGTCCTGCCGAATGCACGAAATCTTTGTGTCATTCGCGACATGGGGTCAATGCAAAGAACGCAGTCTGAGCTATATGACACGCAATAGACTCACCCATTGCCAGCTAACAAACCACAACTCAACCTGGAGCTCCACCATGTCTTCCCTTTGTTCCGCGAATCACAGCCCACATTTCCAAAGGTCGACACTGATTGCTCCACTGGATCGATGCACAGAATGCTAGGGGCAATGTCTGGAATCCACTAAATCTTCCCGTCATTTGCCAACACTCCGCGACGCCACTTCCCTGTCCCGGTGCCGCAAGAACCAAACGTTGAGACGCCCTGCGATGATGGGTTGATGCGAAGGACTGCGTTTGAATTGAAAGGTACACAGACGATATCCCCGTCACCAGTCAGAACACCGTGAGAATATTTACTATCACCTGGACCAAGAAAACCAAACATCGTGGCTGCGCGACCTCTCGGATCTATACACAATACTGTATCCTCTGACCTAGGTGGACAGTAGATTTTGCCATTCAGGCTACCACGGCAGATGCTGCAGAAAAACCTCCTGGTATCGCACCAAAAGTTGTTACACTTAGCGTCACAGGATCGATACACAGAATGACCTCAGTACCGAAGTATGGCACGCAATAGATCTTGCCGTCTTGGCACAAACTTGGGAAGGACCAATGGCCATGGCAGGGCGCATCTATTACGGAAACTGTGAAAGGCATAGTGTTTACAAGAAGCTATGCAAACTTGAGCCGAAATCTTGGGCCAAAATGGCTACGGACAATGCAAAGTACGCTTTGGGGCAAAGTCTTAAGTCATGTTCGTGAGGCCCACTCTTTCCTGTCGATATTCTCACGCCTGACCCCTGACACAGCGAGCTGGCACGCCCTTATATACCTCCTCCCCTGAGCCGGAACTGGCCGAAGAAGCGAGGTTTCTGGGGATGCTCAAGCAGAGCCCTCGCGTGTTTGTGGGCATGACAAGCAAATTACACCTTTAGAGGAGCCCTTACACATGCTTCCTTCAGTGACGGAGGAGACGATTGACGATGCCCAGAGGGCGATATAGGGGGTGAGGAGGAGAGCGAGGACAAAGGGGAAATGCGCGAGAGAGAGGATGGGGGCGTGGAGGAGGGAGATGACGGTGAACGCGGGTAGGATGACAAGAGTAGTGGGGGTGAGGAGTGCGCGGGGGAGGGAGTGGAGAGAAGAATGGTGACATGATGGGAAAGCTAATTGTGAGGAGGATGGTGAGCGCGAGGAGGAGGACGAGGAAAGAGGGTGAGGACGACTGCGAGGGGCAAGAAACAAAAAACAATTGGACACGTCAGCATAACAAAACAGGCCTGTTTCCCCAGCCCTCCGCTGGAGGTGGTGGATGCGCGACCATCTCGCCGACACCCGTCTCCCGCCCCACTGCGCTGCCCAACCTCCCCGCCCGTATAAAGCCTTCCGCTCCCCTCACCCCTCCCCAAGGGAAGACACCGGATCGGCACGTTTCTGTTCCTCCACCTCTGATGCGGCGGCCCTCCTCCCTCTGCTGGCGGCCGTTCGGGACGATTCCCCGGGCCCGTATCAGGCGCACCTGAGGGAGAATAGCCCGTGGCCTCAGCAACAAAAACTCCGAGGACAACCAGAACCGCCGCGATGGACAGGTAGCGTCCCCCCGCAGAGACGACGTGCGCTGGATGTAAAGGCATGCGGGCCGGAGGCAATGGCGGCTCTTTTTGTTGGCCCGCCGCTGCCCGCACGTTCCTGGAGGCGACAAGGTCTGACAGGCGACGCCGCGCGTGCGGGCAACAGGACGTCCGCGGACGCACGCGCGCGAGCGGCCCAGATCGAGTTCGCTCGTGGACTGGGGCTCGTCGCACATTGTCAGAAGAAGGAGGATGAGGGGACAGCAGGGAAAGAGAGAAAGAAACAGCGAATACTTCGAACTCCCAAGAACCCTGGAGGCCTGATCCCAGCTGGGGAAGCACGCGCCACCAACAGACGAAGTTTGGTCGTGTCTATGACGAGTAGTAGCTCAGGTGCTCAACAAACTGATGATCCGACTCCAAAGTTCGGTTTGGGCGTCAGTGGCATCGCTGACATCCAGACACTTTGACCTTACCCTTGCGGACAAACAGCTTTGACATTTTATATGTGATGATCCTCTGAACGTGTGATAGCGCCAACGTGTGCTGGTCTGAGGAACCCGTTCGATACGACGGAGGTGCTGTAACGATGGCCCACGCAAGCCGAACAGGGTAAACACACATTGGCCTAACACACGCCCTGAGGATCATCGATGTATCCGTCAGGGCCCCCTCCCTAAACTTGGACACGCTAGACTGGGATATCCAACATACCCCGAAACCGAGTTTTCTCGATGGCGCACGAACAAACAGCTGCACTGCACAAGAGGGCTGCATGGACTAACAACTGCACTGCACCACTCCTGGAAAACACCGGGGCAAAGGCCATGAAAGCCTGCAAAACCCCCCTTAGAACCGGACAAACACCGGATGCCTGCAGAGCAGGAGCAGGAAGATGCACCGGACGACCCAGCGCAACAACAGAAACATTCACTGCGCGCTGAAATTTGGGCGGTTTGGCGATGAGGAGGCGTGGAGACGGTGCACGCAGGCGCGCGGCCACCTCCCGCGACGGCCTCACAGGCCGTGCCAGGGCTTGGCGCTGTGCCGGGATCTGCGGGCGCCGCGACTCCTCGCAGGCCCCGCGGGCCCACGGCGCCCCGCCCCGACGACGACCGGCTCCGATTGCTCACTCGTCCCACCTGCCAGTGCGCCGCGCGCGTGGCCAGAGCGTCAGGAGCGAGCTGAACCCGGCAATCTGCAGACGACGGGGATCCGAGCAGTCGGTGGGGGTGCATGTGCCCCCATCGCCACCGCGGTGGGTGGCACTCCTCCTCCTGCTGCCGCCGAGGCCAAGCCCGCCACGGCGAGGCGGTAGGGCAGGGCATCGGATCCCGCGGTAGGGCAGGGCATCGGATCCCAGCACCGCTGCCTGGAGCGGCGAGCCAAGGAAGGCACGACGCCGTCGCCGTCCAGGACGAGCTGCCAGGCAAGGAGCGGCCCGAGGGGCGCCAAGGGGAGGCGGAAGCGCCACCTCTGGAGCTCGCCCTCGAGGCGGTGCTGCACGCAACGTGGACGCCCGGGGCCGCAGCGGGAGTTGGGCTCGGCAGGCTCGTGTCGTGACGGTTTCGGCATTGGTCTCAGACACCGCGTAAATCTTTCAACCTCGAGCATTCGGCGCTTTGAATTGCGCAGTCGTTCGGATACTGTCAGGTTCGGGGGCTCTGGGGGCGGTCGACCTGAAACGCCCGCGCTGGGGTCGCCTCCGCGTCGACGCGGCGCGAACCTGCCGTTGGGGGGGGGGGGGGGGGGTGCTGCGGACACCGCAGCGCAGGGCCGTCGTGCACACGTGTGGTGGTCGCCGTGGCGTCTCTGGCCGCGACATCCATCTCTAGACACGCCGTGGCGCCTCTGGCCGCGCTGGCGCTGCCGCGCGCCGCGCGAAGCTCGCCGCCGCTGGGCGGCGCGAAGAGCCTGCCGCCGCTCGGACGACCATCCCCCGTGCAGTGTTCGGTGTCGTGCGCGCTCCTCCTCCGCAGGATGCCCCGGTCTGCTCCTCGACGGCCCTCGCCGAGAGCTGCTGCACACGTCCGCGCGATGCTCAACGTGATGGTGCTCCGCCGGTCGCCGCAGAAGCGCCGGAAGCGCTGCTCGGCCCCTGCCCCCGGCCCCTGCGAAACAGGGGGGCTGCCCGAGGAGAGGGCGCGCGGGGGGCGAGGCGGAGACACCGTGGCACAGGGGGCGATTGCGGGCCAGGGCGGCCCCAGGCCGCGACTTCTTGTGGGGCCCTCGGCGGGGCGCAAGAAGACGCTACCCTAGACAGCAAGGGGTTGGAGTGAGCGCGGGGAGCGCTGCTCATCAGGTAGGCCCGCACCCGCGGGGCGGGCGCGCGACGCCTTAGTCGCGGGCGCGCGACGCCTTAGTCGCGTCGCCGCGCCCCGCGGGAGCGCGCGGGCGCAGCGACGCCTCGCAACCCGCCCCAACCACAGGAGCGGCGAAGGGTGAGGTGAAAGGACAACGCCGGTACGGCGGCACGCCGACGCGCGCGCGGAGCGCGCAGGCCTCGCGTTTGGCCGTTGCGCGCCCGCGGCGCCGCGCGTCCCGCCTGAGACATCTTCACAATCTGCTCTGAAAGCACAGGCTTCTGGGCATGAGAACGAGCAAACCGCCTGAGACATCCCCACAAACTGGCCGCGAACGGGCCCGTGAAAACACCATCGGCGGCTCCCCATAGGGGTGCTGAAACCAGCGCCCCGCCTGAGATACCCTCATAATCCAATCTGACAGCCAAGGATGTTGGGCATGAAAACGAGCAAAGCGCCTGAGGCATCCCCACAAACTGGCCGCGAACGGGCCCGTGAAAACACCCCTGGCGGCTCCCCTTGCTCTGAATAATGATGGATAGGTCTGGGTATAGGTAGGTCTCAGTCGTTGCGTTGAGTAAGTCAGACTATGAGAAGGTCTGAGTATGTGTAGGTCTGAGTATGAGTAAGTCTGTGTATGAGCAGGTATGGGAACGAGTCTGGCTTTGAGTAAGTCTGGGTATGGAGGAGTCACAGCATGAGTAAGTCTGAGTATGAGTAGGCCTGCATGTTGTGTGTTGAGTCAGTCAGACCATGATAATGTATGAGTATGAGTGGGTCTGAGTATGAGGAAGTCTGTGTATGAGTAGGTGTGCTCTCTCTGGAGTCGGCGGCGTCCGAGTAACAACAAGACCCCCATCTTAGGACATGGGGAATGAATTCAACATTCTGCCCGTCACCCGTGACGAGCTTGGCTGCCGCGCGACGGGCCGCAGCGCTCGCGCGCCGAAACCGCGGCTCGACCGCGGCGGTCGCCTTTCAAATGTTCGCGAGTCCTGCCCGTCGCGGCCAGTCCCGCGCGGGCGCAACTTCTGGCGATGCTGCCGACGTAGGCGGCGCAGTGCACGCCCTCGCCGAATTGGCGGCCTCCTGAAACGCAGCGCCGGCGCGCGCGACGATCGTTTGGACGCGCCGCGCAGGGCGCCTCAAGCTTCGCAGGGAAACCTGCGACTAGCTCGACAGCCTTGCGCCCGTGGTATTCAAATGCCACCGCCGGGCTCTCATCAACGTCTGCCTGCTGCACTGCAGGACAGACGTCGCGCGCGCGCGCGGAGCGCGCTGCGCCTGCTGGGCGCCGCGCGTCTAGTCAGCGATCCTGATATCTGGCCCTCTTGGCCCGCGTCTCTCCGTAGTCACCGTGATCGCCCGCAGGCGGCAGGGGCGCGGCAGGGGCCTTGCCCTTGGCGGCGCCCTTTGCGTTCTTGCCGTTGCCCTTGCCGGCTGCGGCGCCACCCTTGCCGCCCTTGCCCCCGCGGGAAGCTGCGCGCTCCTCCGCGTCTCTGTCGTGTTCCGCTTCCGCAGTGTGGAGCAAGGTCGTATCCACCGCGGTGGCGGCTGTCTCCATGTCGAACGATCCGTCGCCCGCGATGGAGCCGGCAGATCTCATCATGTACGAGCGCCAGCTGGCCACCCCGGTTGGCCCGCGGCGCCTGCGCGGCCACCTGCCGCGGGCCGCGCGCAAAACAAACGCGTCGCGCGACCCCTTTCGCGCTTGGCGAATCGCGAGCCTTGAAGACAATCTGACGGTGGCTAACCGTCGCGGCCAACGACAGCTGTCCGGTGCAGACGCAGGCCATGGCGCACCTGGGCCTCGCATTTCTGCGCGCGCGCGGCGCAATCAAGTTGGCGCGCACATCTCGAAAGCTGAATGCCATTGCGAGAAGGTCAGCGATCTGGATTTGACGGTGCTGACGGCGCCCTCGTCATCTGTCGCCTCCTTCGCGCCCTTTGCCTCTGCCCACATGGGCAATAATTTCTTGAAGTCTGAGTAAACAAACGGGCGCTTGACGCCGCGGCGCTGCAGCTTCTTCGCCTCATTACCTAGTGCGTCCACCGCCGCGGAACGCGGCCAAAAATGCCGGCTCAAGCCCTTGATGGGGGCCGCCCTTCAAAACACCCGGTAGGTTTACGTGAGACCACGGTTCGGCCGCAACCCCGCCGCGGGGCGCGCCGGCAGCGGAGGCCGAGCCCGACGCGCGCCGCTCCTCCTCGAGCAGAGTCTTCGCGTCGGACACTACTGTGGCCAGGCAGGGCCGCTTGCTTGTAGTCAGATCGCCCGTCAGCGTCTCCGCGGCTGCGAAAGCCGAATCGCGCACAGACGTCAGTTCGCTATCCTTCGCAAGCGAGCAGGCGCGCCTTCGCCGCACCCGCGGGCGGACGTGTCGCCTGGCAAACGCGCGTGCACTGCGCAACCCGCTCTCCACCACGTTTGGCATCGTCATGAGAAGCCAGAACATCGGGCAAAGACATGCCCAGGTTGGGCGCCACAGGGGCCATCTTGCCGCGCGCCACGCGCCGCACTTGCCGCAACGGCGCGCGCGCGCCGCGACTTCCGTCCGCTGAACTGCCGCTATGGCGGCCAGCGCACGCCGACGCGCGCGCGGAGCGCGCAGGCCGAGCGTTTGGCCGTTGCGCACCCACGGCGCCGCGCGTCGTGCGCGGGGGTATGTTTACCCCCCACCCACCGCGGGGAGGAAAAGTCACGAGGAGGACCAAGACCTAGAACCCGAAGAACAAGAGGACCTGAGCGCCCTGCGGCGGGGGGGGAGGGAGAAACGCTGCTAGGTACGCGTGTTTGTGGCAACGAACAAAACTGCGTAGTGTTCTCGCCAACAAAAGCTGGGGCCGAACTCAGGGATGCACCTTACACGTCGGTCGGCAGAAGAAGGTAAACATACGTAGCACCCCGCAATTGCGGATAAGAGTGAGGGGGCGGGCGCGGGCGACGCGGGCGTCGTCGGGCCGGCGGACCTCGTGGCCCCCACCTTCCCTGTCGATGGTGCTCTCCTCCTCCTCCTCCTCCTCCTCCTCCTCCTCCTCCTCCTCCTCGTCCTCGTCCTCGTCCTCGTCCTCCTCGTCATCGTCATCGTGATCCTCCTCCTCCACCTCGTCCTCCTCCTCTTTTTCCTCGTCCTCCCTCTCCCCCCCTCGTCCTTTCATCATCGTCCTCCCATTGTCGTCCTCGCCCTCATCGGCCTCCATCATCGTCCTCCCATTGTCGTCCATCATCATCCTCCTCCCCCTCCTCGTCCTCCTCCTCCCCCTCTTCCTTCCCCTCCTCCCCGTCGGCATTGGTTTGTTCAGTGAACGTGGTTTAGGTCGCGGGTGGGTCGCGGGCTCTCCACCTCCACCTGGAAGGAATGCAAAAGCAGCCCGCCGCAGGCGCCAAAAACATTGGTTTGTACACTAAACGTGGTGTGGGTCGCGGGTGGGCCGCGGGTTCTCCATCGGGAGCGAATGCAAAAGATGTCCGCCGAAGGCGCCGAAAAAATTGGTTTGTACCCTGAACGTGGTCGCGGGTGGGCCGCGGGCACTCCACTTGAAACGACTGCAAAAAATGCCCGCCGCAGGCGCCGAAAAATGTGGTTTGTACCCTGAGCGTGGTTTGGGTCGCGGGTTGGTCACAAGTTGGTTACGGGGTGGGTCGCGGGCTCTCCCCCTGGAAGGAATGCACAAAAAGCCCGCCGCAGGCGCCGGAAATGGTGGTTTGTACCTTGAACGTGGTTTGGGTCGAAGGTGGGTCGCGGGCGGGTCGCGGGGTGGGTCGCGGGTGGGTCGCGGATGGGTCGCGGGTGGGTCGCGGGTGGGTCGCGGGTGGGTCGCGGGTGGGTCGCGGGGTGGGCCGCGGGCGGGTCGCAGGGTGGGTCGCGGGTGGGTCGCGGGGTGGGTCGCGGGGTGGGTCGCGGGGTGGGTCGCGGGGTGGGTCGCGGGTGGGTCGCGGGTGGGTCGCGGGTGGATCGCGGGGTGGGTCGCGGGTTGAGCGCGGGTGGGTCGCGGGGCGGGTTGCGAATGTGTGTTCTCGTCGTGGGACGACGACAACAAACAACAACAACAAACAACAACAACAAACAACAACAACAACAAACAACAACAACAAACAACAACAAACAACAACAGCAACAACAACAACAACAACAACAGCAACAACAACAACAACAACAACAACAACAACAACAACAACAACAACAACAACAACAACAACAATGTTAACGCTGTACGCTCTTACTTGCCCGCGAGTCATTCAACACGTATACCGTATTCCCTACACCCTCGATGCCCGCCCTCTTCGTCTTCGATCACACCCCTTTCGGGGGGATTATTTCTCTTTGCTGGGGCCGGCGGGCTTAGACGCACGGGCAAACCGGAACGGGCGGACAATCCTTCGGGGGCGTACATCTCTCTGCCCGCCATTGGAATTGGCGCGGGCCCTGCAAGAGGAGGAGGGGAAGAACGAGGGAGAGTGGGAGGAAGGGGAGGGGGAAGGACGAAGGAAGAGGGAAGATACCACGTTGTGAAGGCGTCCTTGGCGCGCGCGTGGTTCCTGAGCGCCGAAACGCAATTCCAGAATAATTTGTGAGGACGTCGCACGCGAGAGCGCAGTCCTGAGTACATTGTGAGGAAATCTCAAGCGGAAGCGGGGGCCCTGACTAAGTTGCGAGGAAGTCTCAAGCGGGAGCGCCGTTCCTGAGCAAATTGCACGGAAGTCTCAGGCGGGAGCGGGGGTCCTCACTAAATTGCGAGGAAGTCCCAAGCGGGAGCGCCGTTCCTGAGTCAATTGCGCGGAAATGTCAGGCAGGAGCGGGGGTCCTGAGTAAAATTCGAAGAAGTCTCAGGCGGGAGCGCCGTTCCCACGTATATTGCACGGAAGTCTCAGGCGGGAGCGGGGGTCTTGATTTCATTGCGAGGAAGTCTCAGACGGGAGCGCCTTTCCTGAGTAAGTTGCGCGGAAGTCTCAGGCGGGAGCGGGGGTCCTGAGTAAAAATCGAGGAAGTCTCAGGCGGGAGCCGTTGTTGCTGTAGCCCGCGGGGCAGGGGCACAGTTTGAGCAGGAAGACTTTCCTTAAGAAAAAACGAGGTGCGAACCCCGGGGGTGGCACTTCAATCGAAAAAAATCAATGTGCACCGGTGGGGGGGATCAACAATAATTATTCTTCAAGAATGAGAGTTCAACAACAACAACAACAACAACAACAACAACAACAACAACAACAACAACAACAATCACTTTACCCGAACGCTCAGTGTTCTCACCAGTGCCAGGGTTTTCATGCGACGCCAGCCAATACCCCCACTTTGTGGGGGGGCAGTGCAAGCTCTACCAAATATCCACACGACTCTTCGCCACCACCCACACCCAGCTTCCCGCCCTATGACGTTCGGACACTTCACTTCGTGGCCTGCGGACGACCGTGGCTACTACACTGGCGTGGAGTACACACCCACAGAAGTTGTTAAGCCTACGTTCGTACACCCACAGAAGTTGTTAAGCCTTGTTAACCCACAGAAGTTGTTAAGCCTTCCACAGAACATCTGTTGGGGGCTTATTGGGTCCTCACGGCGGGCTCTTGGGGCCTCTTGAAGGCCTCCTGGGGCAACCTATGGCGCAACCAGTAGGGGGACGTTTTATTCTCGGCGGCCGAGGGCGCAACCTATGGCGCAACCAATAGGGGGACGTTTTATTCTCGGCGGCCGAGGGCGCAACCTATGGCGCAACCGCAAGGGATTGTGGCCCCTGGCAGGCGCGCGAACCCCGTTGCAAGAGCGTGCGAAAGTAGCTCGCGCGAGCTCATGTAACATAAATGTTGGGAAACCATTGTTTTTTTTTAGGATTCGGACAGCGCGCGCGGGTGGAAATTTTGAAAAGTCGTGCAGGTGTTTTTCGAGGACCTACGGTGCGATTCGTGTGATTTTATGATGCGCGGTGGTAAAATTCTTAAGAACCCAATGGTTTTTGGAGATTTCGGCGTGCGCGCGCGAAGAAAAAACGAATGTGTCCCGCATGGTATTATTTGACAGGGATGATGGCCCTGGCAGGTGCGCAACCGTTGTCGCAGAAGTTCGAAAAAGTTGCTCGCAAAAGCCCGTTTGACAGAAATGTTTAAAAAGTGTTGGGTTTCCTACGAATCCGCAAGAGCGCGCGGGATGAGATTTTGACATTTTTTTGTTGAAAAACCATTGGTTTTTTGATGTTTTTATGTTAAAATCGCTCCGAACACTAAGCTTTTGGAAGGATTTCGTCTTGCGCGCGCGAATGTCCACTTTACCTTATTTTTTGCAAGGGATTCTTGAAATTTGATTATATTAGAACAAGAAATGTCATTTTATAGTGTTTTTTGCAAGGGAAAGCGGGGGGGAACAAAACAACCGGATCTTGATCACATCGAATTACCTGAGGCTTCCTCACGAAAATGATGAAAATGTAGCTGCGGCCTAGGCGGCGCAGGGGGGCCGTGCACCAGGGGTCCCAACAATAATTATTCTTTAGAATTAATAATGTTCAACAACAACAACAACACGAATCCGCACCGCGGAATTCCACTTCAGCCACGCACCCAGGGACAGTGAATGACCGTTCGGCCCCCTCACTCTGACATAGGAAGCAGGAAAGCGGGTAGAGTAGATTGGGCGCAGGCCCTCCCAGCGATGAACAACACACAACACAGCGCACTGGCTCTTGAAGCAGGAAGGCGCTTGAAGTATATTGGGACCTGGGAGTCCAGAAACATATATTTTTTATCGACCAGCGCGTATGCCCCCGAGTTTGGCTCCAAATCCTGAGCCCTGCACACTAAACCTGCCCCGCCCCACCATGGTGGCATGTCATATACAGCCCACGGGGGCGCGGCGCCATTCCTCAGTAGTATATGTGGCACGCCGAATGGGTGGGCGTATCCCCGAGCTCCCCATTCTCTCCTCCTGAGCGGCCAACATCCCCAGACCCCATTGGGTAATGAAAAAATGACCGTGGGACATGTTTCGCTATTTTCAGCTTCTGGGAGGCCCGGACAGTCAACAAAAAACAACTCAGGATGGCAAACCAATCCCAGGGAACTGGTCGAGACTTTTGGGGGTCGACGTTATGAACAAACATGACGCTGGGAGTCTGTCCGGGACTCGGGGGGAGGGGAACTCCTCCCTCCTCCATCCTCCCTCCTCCCTGCAGTGAAAGCGCCCCGGACCTGACCCGGCGGGACGCAGGCCCACAAGACCGAAACAGGAGCCGCTCGCGAATCAACTGGCCATCTATCTAGAGGCCTCCCAGATGGGGTCGGAGTAGGAGGAGGAGGAGAAGGAGGAGGAGGAGGAGGCGAAGGAGGAGGAGGAGGAGGAGGAGGAGGAGGACGAGGAGGAGGAGGAGGACGAGGAGGAGGAGGAGGAGGAGGAGGAGGAGGATCGCGCCGCGTCGCCGATACATCAGCGATGCATCGGCGATGCACTGGCGATGCATCGTCGACGTGAGTGATGCATCGGCGACGTCAGCGAGGAGAAAAGCGGACTCCAGAACGAGCCGCATCGCCGATGCATCTGCGGTGCGGCGCGATCCTCCGACACTGTCACTCGGACCCCATCTGGAGGCCTAAGCTATCAGCTCCGAGGGGAATGGTGGGCGAGAGATCGCCAGCGAAGGCACATGGCCTGGCGGGTGGCGGCAGACAGCCCAGGCGCATGTGCTTGCCACAGGGCCCGCCGCCGCGCCTGAATTCCGCTCCCCTGGGGCGGCCGGGGCCACAGGGGGCGGGGCGAGTCTCGGCCTGCCGTGCGCCGACCCTTCCCATGCCCAACGGCCCCCCTCCCTCCTGCCAACTTTGTGCCCTCGGCGGTGGGGAGGGTTCTGACGTCTTTGGCCCCTGTCGGGCCTGCAGGGGACTCTGGGTTCCTCAGGGCCTGGGGCGGGCGAAAACTTACCATCCATCCTCTCCTCCTCCTCCTCCTCCTCCTCCTCCTTCCTCCTCCTCCTCCTCCTCCCCTCTCCTCCTCCTCCCTCCCCTCTCCCTCCTCCTCCTCCTCCATCCCCATCCCCTCTCCTCCTCCTCCTCCTCCTCCTCCTCCTCTCCTCCTCCTCCTGATTCCCTCCCCTTCCTCCTCTTCCTCCTCCTCCTCCTCCTCCTCCTCCTCCTCCTCCTCATCCTCCTCCTCCCTCCTCTTCCGCCAGGTCGCACCGCTCAGCGACGTGCTGTGCACACTGGCTCCAGCTAGCCCGAGTCGGTTTTCCGCTCGCACGGGCGGGTGACTCCCTCCCTCCTCCTCTTCCTCCCGGTCCCTCTCGCCGGCCCGCCCCCCCCCCCCCCCCCCGCTCGTTCCCTGTCCCCGGCCCCCTCCCCGCCCTCCGGTCCCCTCTCCCCGGCCCCCTCCCCGCCACCCCTCTCGCCGGCCCTCCCCCGCCACCCCCCTCCCTCCTCCTCTTCCTCCTCCGCATGCCTCCAGGCACCCCCGAGAGCCTCCGAAAACATAGGGGATCTTCGGGAAACCTCTGACAGCCACGTCCCCAGGGAGCCGCCCGCACGTTCGGCGGCCCCCAGAGGTCCCCGGAGGGCCTCGGGAGGCCGCGAAAAGACCCCGAACGCCCAGAGGTCCGGAGCGCCCTCTTGCTCCAGACTGATCCCGTTCCTCCGCACACCTCCCCCCCCCCCGGCACCCCTCCCCCTCCTCGATCCTCGAAGCTCTGGACCTCCTCGAAGCCCCGCGGCCTGGCCGAGCCTCGCCCCCCCGCGCCCAGGACGGCGTCGGCCGCCCCGGCGCCGCGGGCGCCCAAAGGGGGGGGCCCAGGCGCGCGCGCGGCGCGTGCGTGCAGGCGCGCACCCCCCCTCGGAGGCCACGGCGGGCGCTCCTCGGGGGCGGCCGCGCCAGAGCGGCGATCGGGGGTCGGTGATCGAGCTTCGGCGGTGGAGGCTCGAGGCTCCGCGATCGAGGCTCGACGATCCGAGGCCGCGCTGACGGCGTGCTCGACTGACGGTGCGGTTGGGACGATTGCTTTGTGGCGCCGAGCTCACGCAACACAAGATGTAGGAAGCCACGAAACGATGTTTCCTACACTTCAGAGATGCGAATGCCTCGAGAGAACACGACACAGCGAGTTGTAGGAGAACACGGACCACGCGTTCGTACAATTGGTTTGGCCACGAACCATGCCTTCTTACAATTGGTTGTCCTGCTTCGCCGTTGGCTAACACATCGCTACTTCGTCTACAGGCGATGAACGATCGAGGTTTCTGGTTCGAGGCCTTAGCTGTCCCGATGCGCAACACGCAGCCCGCTGCGTGCTGACACGGGGCTCCACACGCAGACCGAAAAGACGTAGGTCTGGGGCGATGCGTTCGCCAGCACGTGGGCCACCACGTGCTGAGCCAACACGCAACGTGTTAGCACGGACGTTTTGAACACGGCACGTGCCGCATGCCAACATGAGGAGGGTAGGCTTGAAATCCTCGTCGACCGTGGTTCATTATCTAGGAATGAAAACCTAGGTTCGTTATCTGCAGACGATACCCTATGGATTATTGTTATGTGAATGGATCGGGCTCACCCCCCCCCCTGGCCGAATTCTTATCTTTCCGGAATAATCAACCTAAGTTTAATATTCCAACATTATGAACCAAAGTTTATTCCAAACCAGAACGTACCCCCAAACGGCGCCCCCCAAGCTCAATCACTATCATTCCAGAATAATTAACCCGGGCCGGGAACATTATGAATCCGGATTTATCATCTCCTGGAGATAATGAACAGCGGTAAATATTCCGACATGAAAAACCTGGTGAAGATCCTGGGGGTTGGGGGATGAATAATAATTACTCTCATTCCGGAATGACGAAAAACGAATTCATTATTCCTGGGACATTATAAACCCCTGTCAATATTCCCGGAACATTATGAACCCAGGTAAATATGTTTTGGGGGTCGATATCCCCAGAACATTATAAACCAGGGTTATCATGCTCCGGGGGGAACATTATGAACCCCAGTCAATATGCCCAGAACATTAAAACCCAAATTCATAATGTTCCGGGCGAGACATGATGAACCGGGGTCAATGATCCCAGAACGTTATGAATCCAGGTTAATGTATTTTTGAGGTCCATCCTGAACACGAGCGTATCAGGGCAACGAATAAAAAACGAAACAACGGCATAACCATACGTAACCTTCTAGAGCTCCGTGCGTATCTCTTGGATTGGCGCTGGATGCGCCGCCAGGAGGGCCCAGCGCCGATCCCAAACATCCGCGCGGAACTCCGATAATTTAGGTTTATGCCGTGCTTCGTTCTTCGAAATAAGACGATCGAGGGCGGCCCGCGTGTACCGTGTCTGGGGCTCGTGGGAGGCGGCGAGGTCGCGCGAAGCACGGCCGATGCCCTCGCGATTTCGCCGCGGGGGGGACGGCAGGGCAGGATAGCAAAGGGTATGGCAAAGAATCAGCCCACATAGCTGATTTTCCTGGCGCCTCCTGGCGCAAGGGAGCACCCATCTATCCTGGAGAATGGGCAAGGCGGCGTGGCAGAAACCAGTTGCACGCAACAGCTTCCGTACCCCCCCCCCCACCTTTACCTGTCCTGCCCTTCCGCCTGGCCCAACTCCAAAGGCACACGACACAGTATAAACATAATTTCTCTGAGGCCCGCGCGGACTTCTGGGATCGGCTGTGACTTCTGGGATGAGGCCCGCGCGGCGCGCGCCGCGGCGCCAGAGGCGCCGCCAGGGGGGGGGGGCCAAGGACGAGGCCGATCCAAGAAATTCACGCTGACCTCAGAGACATTATGTTTACGTATTGTGTGTTTGGGAGATTTGGATTGCCCCCTCTGGCGGTGGCCAATACAGCAGTGACCGTCACGGCGAGCCTCAGTCACGAACAGGTTCCCCAACCTAGATCTCATGCGCAGTCCGAAAGCCAGGGCCCCTCCTGAGCCCAGAGTGGTCCTTGCCTCAGAGTCTTGGCAATAACAGACGTCCTGGGGATCATCGAGTCTGACATCTCCAGGCAGCGGACACCCCTGGACTCTAACTGCTCCAGGAAGCGGACACCCCTGGACTTTCAAGGACGCCCTATGGCCCCAAACCGCTTCGATCCTCGATCCTCCCTCCTCCTCCTCGATCCTCGGCTTCCAGGAGGTGGTGACCCCCACTCCTACGATGGTGACCTGGCCCCCTTGGCACTGGCAACGTCTGGGAACCTCGACCTCATTCGAACGCAATGTTGACCAGACGTCTGGGACCCGGCGGGTCTGGGGACTGGGTCTGGGACGCGGCGGGCCCGAATCGAGATCATTGCCCCCCCCCCAAGGATGTCGACATCCTCCTCCGCCTCCTCCCATTCCCCCGCCTCCTCCTCCTCGTCCTCCTCTTCCTCCTCGTCCTCCTCCTCCTCCTCCTCGTCCTCGTCCTTCTCCTCCGCCTCCTCCCCCTTCCCCTCCTCCTCCTCCTCGTCCTCCTCCTCGTCCTCCTCCTCCTGAAGGTGTAAGGCATCAAGCACGCCGCTGGATCGCCAGCAGCCCTGGAAAGAGTCGGCAGCCTCGCAGCTCGCAGACCCCCAGGGATGGCGAGGCCTAGCGAATGCGAGTCTGCGCAGGGCGTCACTCCGCTGGACGCTGGAACCCCAGCAGCCCTCGAAAATGTCGACGATTTCGCTGCTCAAGCAGTGCTGCCCCGGGGCCGCAGGCAGGCACCGGGGCTGCACGACTGGCAGCGACAGGAGGAGGAGGACGAGGAGGAGGGAGGAGGAGGAGGAGGAGGAGGAGGAGGAGGAGGAGGAGGAGGATGGGGGGAGGGGGAGGGGGGAGGAGGAGGAGGAGGAGAGGAGGAGGAGGAGGAGGAGGAGGAGGAGGAGGAGGAGGAGGCCGAGGAGGCCGAGGAGGAAGATCCGCTCTCGATCGCGACGGGTCTGGGGACGCCGCGCGCACGGCCGGCCGGCCGGACGGCGCATTGAGCCAGGCGGGGCGGGCCCCCCCTCACTCCGTCTCGCTGTCCTCGACGCGGCTCTTCCGGGGGCGCCCCCCTGCGGGAGGCGGGGGGGGGAGACGAAGCGGAGATCCAGGCACCCAGCGATGCAGTCGGGCCACTGAAGGAGGAGCCCTTTTCGTTTGGGAGGGGCTCAGTGTTCCTTTCTTGTGTTCCAGTTTTTCTTAGGTTCTCCGTCGGTATTCTATGGGAGATCGAGGTTGAACGTGTGGGGACAGTGGACTCGCCCCTCACCTGAGGGTTCCTTACGATAGCGTGTCGACTGCATGCATTGATCAGTCACGGCGCTCTTCCTCCGCAGCGGCCTCTGGGGCCCGACATCGGGCCCCAGGGCCATCGCACGTGCATCCTGGAGGGAAGGAGGCTCGGTGGTCTGCTCCTCGATGGCCTGCTCTGGCCATATCTGGGAGGACCGGAACGAAGCGACCCCGCGTCGAGGGACCGACACCCCGGCGGCAGGAAGCCCCAGGCAGCTTCACGCCGTTGCGATGGGGTCCACGATGGGCTTCCATCCTTCGGGTGAGGGATCTGGAGAGATTAATCGAACAAGCGTGATAAAACCAAGTATGACAAAAAAACAAGCGTGATACAAGAACAAGTGTGATAAAACAGACAATTGTGTTGTATCACACTTGTTTTCTTTTATCGCACCTGAAAGGTAGGGATCAGGATGGGGATGCGGATAACTTAGGGATGGCGCTGGGAGGCTACGGGAGGCAGCGGGACGCCGAGGAAGGCAGTGGGAGGCTACGGGAGGCCACGCCGCCCGACCGCTTCCGCATCCGGAGACGCACCATGCCACGGGATGCCGCGGCCATGGGAGGCCACAGGAGAGAGAGAGAGAGAGAGAGATCAAACCTCCGAGGATGCGCCGCAGTCATTGTGGATGCCACGACAATGGACACCCTAACAGTCCGATCATCGAATTAAACATGTGTTTAAGCTTGAGGGAAATGTCATGCAAATGTTGAGAACATATATATTACATCTTTAGAGCAGTTTTAACACATTTCTAGACATCTGGAAATTATTTGGCAACATGCTTCCTCTCCATTGATCGTCCTCCACAACCCTATCATCCTGCGGCAACTCTTGAGCTGGAGGGCCCCTGGGCCCAGAACAGAGCGAAGTCGCCAAGTGTGAAAAAGTGCGATCGGCCACAATCTCTGGGCTCACGGACAGGAGCTCTTGCTCAGCGTGGCGCGGCACCGAACCCTGCGACACGCTAGGCCTTGCAGGCTGATCGCGTGTCGCTCCGCTCCGCGGGACGGGAGGCCGGGGCAAGGCCGGGACGCTGACGCTTGGCGACCGTGACGTGCTCAGCGTGTCCCGCCGAGGCGCGGTAAAACAACACTGGCGGCGCCACAGGCCAAACGAAGATTCTTGTCCTGAGCGTTTTGCATGACAGAGAGACGGCTCGGAAAACGGGTCCTGGACCTGCAGGGCCTTCCCCCAGTCGCTCTGTGATGTTCCCAGGGCCCGTGGAAGGCCCCGAGAGCCTGAAAACGGCGAAACACCTCGGGACCTGCTTCCTTCAGGACCCTCTTCCTTCATGGCGAACCGTACTCGGGGGCGTCCAGGAGTCCAAGAGGAAGGGTTGCAAAGCATGGCCCGAGGCACGTGCGCGGCTCAGGGGGGGACCCGGGAACGCCTTGAAATGAGAAGAGGGGCCATGACATCGGGAGAGAGATCATGGCCTTGGCCATGATATCCACACCTCCTAGTCATCACCACCCTCCCCACAAATCCGATGTCGGGTTTCTTTCAATACGGGGTCTCCGGAAGTCTCGACCCATTCCCCAGGACCGGTTATTCCTCCTGAGTCGTTTTGTTGACGGTCCCGGGGCCCGGCGAGGGTTGCTAGAGGCCGAAAATCGAGCAAAACCTCCGTTTTGTTTTTTTCAGTACCTTGGAGGTCTGGGTCTCGGCCGCTCCCAGCGTGCGAGGCCCCGAGCCACAGCCACACACCCGACCGGGCTCCAGCCCGGCGCTGCCGCAGAGGAGAGAGGTGGGCGTCGCGTGCGGGCGGGGGGGGGAGCGCCAGCCTCCGCTGCTCGCTCTCTCGTCGCCCGCGAAGAAGACAAGCAGCGCCTGCTGCGGGTGGGCGGGCGCGGGGAGGGGGGGAGGAGAAGGGGGG